>OMKZ01035332.1:20582-42057 GCA_900302535.1 Neoniphon sammara | reverse complement strand
CCTTCAGATTGCATTTGCCACCTGAAACTCTTTGCTAATTACCTGCCTGCTGCTCAATGAGGCTCTCCAAGCAGGAATAAAAAAACAAACAATAGATTGGCCTCATCCTGTGAATGGCTTTCAACATCTTTGATTGAACATTTATTGTATTGACTCTAGTGGAGATTATAATTTCCTTATTAATTACTTTAGTGCAAAAAATAACGCGCTATCTGAAGTCAATGCGTTGTTTGAATCATTTGTAAAAATGCAAGGTCTATGAAAGTTGTTCTTCTCCTCTCCTCTGTGTTTCCACCTGGATTGTTCCATCTAACTGGTGTCACCTTGTCTGTGCAGAACACTTCACCTGTGTGGTGAAGATGCTGTACAACCTGCAGTACACCCAGGCTCTGGCTGCGCTCTCCGCGAAGTTCAGCCCAGAGGAGCGGCAGGCCTGGAGCACATCTGGAGCACTCAAGAAGGTAAAAGCAAAATCACCTCACATCACTCTGAGCCCGAGGCAGGCTAGTGCTAAAATAGGGCTGCAAAATTAAGTGGAAAAAACTCCATAATCACAATACAAACTACTTCAGTTTTGAATTGCATGAGGCTGTAATTATTTCATCAGAGTGCTTGTGTGATCCAAATACACATGGCATCCTTGGTATCCATGGTATAAATTATATTCCACATTTTAATAAACACTTTAATCGCATTCAAACACATCAAATCTTAGGGAAGATCTTTCTTTGCTATTTTTTGTGGAAAATGTTTCTTGTTTGCCAATAAATCAAATATTTTAAAATCTGTCTCTATACAGTATTGCAGGTTATATTGCAGTTGCAATATTCAGCACTGTTCACAATATGATTTTTTTTCCATGTCGTGCCAACTCACACTAAAATTACCTCCCGTTATAAAGTTAATGGTCAGAAATGGTCATAGTGTGAAGATTATTTTGGTAAGCCAAAATAATAAAGTGCCACTCAAAGAATTGGCTAAGGAGCCAGTGTTTCCCTTTGCCAGTGCTGTTTCGACCCTGCAGGGGAAGATATTTGAAGGGTTTGTAGTTCAAATGCATCCGCTGCCTTTTTGCATCGGTTGATTGTTCCCTAGGACCGGTTTACAACCACAGTAAATCATTGTGTATGACTCAGTATTGAGATGAATTAAGCCCTTTCCGAGTTCATTTATGCAGTTTCCACAGTAGACAATATCGATCTTCATTATCTGCGTAAGTGTGATTGCTGGAGAATGTGGCATTAATTGGCTATCTGTCTTCAGTCTATTAAATCTGTATTAGCAAGTGGCTGGCTTGAATGTCAATAGACAAATAGCTGAAACCCTCCCCCTTAGGGTGTTTCCATCTATAAAAGAGGCTTGGTTTATTATCTTCCCACTACAATGTCATGAACAATACTGTACTCATTCACAAGCTGCCATGAAGATGCATTTTAAATCCTCACTGATGACGGCATCCATATTTGGAAGAATGCCATTGTAATTAAATTTAAGTTGATAAAAAAGATGCAAAGTCTGAACAAAGATCAGAGCCTAGAGGAAGGAAATCCATGGACATTAAATTCCTCCTCTATAAATCTATGACAGAGGACGGCAGACGAGATAAGACAGCCGCTGTTTTATATTCTACCACCTTCAGCTTGATAAATGCTAGCAGCTTTTCCCTCCATATAAAATATTAGTCAAACCAGTTGAATTTTTATCAGAACACACATTCAGTAATGTCTCTAGCGCATATCAGCCAGTCAGATATTTTATTGTAAGAATCATTGCGTCCTTTGCTTATTCTGCATAAGTTATTATATTCCACTGTGCAGCACATCTCAGAGATAGATGGAGGATTAGGAGGACATTTGAAGTTGGCAATAGATTGTGAAGGGGGGCTTGATGATGTCATGTTTTTTTGTTTGTTTGTTTCATGTTATAGTAAATTGCCGCATAATTTTTTGAGTTGAAAGGCGACCACATAAGTTGAGTACAAGAGAGCAGATATCCACCAGTGAAGTCATGTGTGGATGTGACTTCCAAATTAGGATGGATAGATAGATTGATAGATGGATAAATTGGTCTTTCTTTCTTTCTTTCTTCATCCCAAGGGAAATTTAGGAACATGACATTTGTACTTGCTGACTGTCAAAAACAGTTTTCAGCGCCAGCAAATTTTATGGACAATACATAGAAATGTTAAGTCTGTCATTTAGTAATTAGGCTGTCTTTCCCACAGTTGCAATGGAGTCTGTGATCTTTAAGAGACAAATTCAGAGACATTTCATTTAACTGCTAAGATTGTATCAAACTGTTTACCATACTTGAGAAACGTAAATCAGATATATTACTGTGCACATTAAACATAAACCATAAATCTTTATATCTTAGCTGCACTCTTGCACATGGCTACATTTTCTACATCCAATTAAATTTTGAAGATCTCACATGAAGCTAGAAAAAATATGTTGCAAAAGATGTTAGAAAAACATTAGGCTGACATGTCAGGAAAACTGCAGCCCCCAAGGCCAAATATTGAGAATTTTTTGCTTTCAGTAGTTACTAGAAAACTTCTTTTGACTTTTAATATTAGTGAAAAGTGATGTGATCTTGTTTGAGAAATATCATTTGACTAAAAAATTTTATTAGTTCTTGATAAATGATGAAACAGAATTTTTTGGACCCCGCTGTGTATTTAGCGAACAGAACATGACAAAACAGCTGGAACTGAGCACCGAAAATCCTCTACTGCCATCCTTTAACTTTTGCTTACATATGGTTACAATTTTCAAATACTTTGTTTTGTTACAGAATGCTGCCAATGCTGATAAGTCTTATGATGCACTACTCAGCCATGTTATCAGCGAGCTCTCCAAGGACAAGAGTGTCTACAAGGTGAACACTGAAGAAACATCAATGGTGAGACACAAAAAACACTTTTGTTTGAAACACTACTTCAGAGCCTTACTCCCAGCAGCGTGATGCTCTGTGTTCCCTGCCTTTTTGGTTGTGCTTTTGTTCTTATTTTCTTACATGATGAACTGACTATTCACATAACACACAATAGTTTAATATCTTTACTAGTCTTTGAAAGAGACGTAAATCACTCCATTATGTGTTAACCATTTATTGATGAAGTGTTACTGTTGTGCTTCTGTCCCCAGTTGAGCTCCAGTGTGTGGTCCCCACAGTCCATAGAGTTCAGCCTCCAGCAGTTCTGCCTGCCCTTCCTTCGTCTCTCCTGCCTCCTGCAGCATCACCTCTACGGAGACAACCTAACAGGCTGCTTGGTATGTCATAACATGTCAGCATGAATGGCATCATAACTGCTTAGGCTGCCCTGCTTTTTATCCTAGAAGTAAGTGCACCATAACGTTGGTTAATATCGGTTTATCTGCTCATGTGCTAGGCTTATCTGCTAATTTGCCTGGCTCATGAAGTTATTTTTGTTTCTCACATTAAATGTTGAGCAACATGAAATCTCATCAAGTATTTTTGTTCTCTCAATACAAAAAGCATGAGAGGCCGTTAGGTAAAATAGAGCGTAGTGGCTCTGATGTCTTGCGAATCATATGAGTGAGGGAGAGCAAAGAAATAAAATGAAGTCACAAGTCCATTTTTTGTTTTTGTTTGTGGTTTCTCAGGAGGAGGAGGAGTTTTCATCCCTGGCTGTGTGTTTGGCTCTCATCACCTCGGCCCCCCAGCCTTCCAACCCCATGCACAGTGCCTCATGTCTGGAGTGGGCAGTCAGCGCCTTTGACTTGGTGACACAGTGGTGTGCTGAGGTCACAGGGCTCTCTGAGGCGCAGGCCGAGCAGTCACTGGTGGGTCTGAGTATGTCAAGCTATACGCAGAGTTCTGACAGTCATGTTAGATGTGGATAGTTCATGGAAAATGATATATATCCAGACCTTTTTTTACGGTGTAATGAAGTCACTGAAATGTACATTTTTCATTTGTTTTTGAACCCCGCCAGTACGATCTCTGCATGAAATTTTCAAATAATAAATCACAAATAGCATTGTTGTCCTGCACATGATTCATGTGACTATTGACACTTTGAAACAAATTTCAGCCTTGGTTGACAAAGGCCATTGCTTTTGCTATCTGACTCCGGCCTCTAGTTTCATCGGAGAGTGATTGCACAACAAGCCATGTGTCTCAGACCCTCTTTGTCATTCAGTGCTGAGTTGATCTTGGATGTCGTACATCACTTGATGAAAACTTGGAGCACCTTGCTCGCCAATTTAGATTTTTTCCACATAACCCTTAACATAGGGCATTATTTATTATTACATCCTAGAGCTGAAGGACAGCATAAAGACCCCATAGAAGTCAAGAGTCTTAGAAGATTTATTCAGTAGAGGCTGAAAAAGAGTTAGACCCCCTCCACCTGCCCCACCACCACTCAGGTTTATTTTTTAAGAATCTGAAAATGGCTAGAAAGCACAATTTATCATGTATTTGGGAGCTTTAAAAATTTCATTTTTATGAGAAGTCATTTTTCTGCTGTGGAGTGCAAAGAGCTATGAGTAGAAACCCTGTTTTTTCCAGGTTTGTGGAGGAGCTGAGCTGATGTGTCCCATTACAAGTTTTAATGAGAGTTTAGGGAGAGTGTGGCCGCTGGGTTAAATGAAGACTGCTTCAGATAAAGCTCTTGGGACAATTAATTCTGAACAGCAAGGGGAGTCTGTGCACCACAAAAAGCAAAACACTGAGTTTGACTCTTTATAATTGTTTTGGTTTGATGAAATATATGAACATAAAATGACATTTTGTTGAGAATATCACCCATGTATGTTCCTGCTCGGTTCCATGACCTTTATGTGAAAGTGTCTTGCACCATATTTCCTGTTCCAGTTCACATGACAGTAAATCTGTGGCATCAACGTGTTTTAAATAGTTCTGTTTTCCTCTTCCTGCCCAGTCTTTGCTTGTCCAGGATCCTCAGTGGGCAGCCCCCCGCCTTCTCCAGCTACCTGACAACTACAATATCATCTTCCAGTACTATCACAGAAAGGCCTGCACTGCCTGCAAAAAGGTGCCAAAGGACCCTGCGCTCTGCCTCGTTTGTGGCGCCTTCGTCTGTCTCAAAGGGCTGTGCTGCAAGCAGCAGGGTATCTGTGAATGTGTTTTGGTGAGTTTTCCAACTTATAAGGAATATAAAGCAATGTCATAGTTTTATTGTCTGTTTAAACAAATATATGTCAGGGTCAACATCACCTCATTTGCAACAATAACAAAATTGATTTTTATGCCCACTTTAGCCGAATGTGCATGGCTATTTGACAGTATAAGGATCAGTTTTGGTCATATTGATATTTTCTGTCTTGTCACCGCAGCACTCCCAACACTGTGGTGCAGCTACAGGCATCTTCCTACTAATAAATGCCTCAGTCATCATCATTATCCGTGGACATCGTTTCTGCCTGTGGGGTTCTGTTTACCTGGATGCCCATGGAGAGGAGGACCGCGATCTACGGTACAGTATCACATGGACGCAGTGCATGTCATCTTGTACTTAACTTTAACAGTTAACACATTGTCAGAAAACATCAAATAGCCTGGTTTTCATGTGAGGTATTGTAGTGCATGCTAAGGGGGGAAAAAGGCCCAGCTCTCAATCTTATTTCCTTCTGCTCTTCATGCAGCCGTGGCAAGCCTCTGTTCTTATGTGAAGAGAGGTATCGAGTGTTGGAGCAACAGTGGGTTTCACACACCTTTGACCACATCAATAAGCGTTGGGGGCCTCATTACAATGGACTCTAAGCTCTCCCAAAGCCCAGTAAGAAAACACAACCCCCCCGATGGAAGAGATTTTTTTTCTGGCTTATGTGTCTGCCTCGATTAAAAATATTTGGGAATCTTATCGTGATATACACAAACATGCAGTGAGGGTATTGCTGCCACAGCCTTGGTTTATGTGAAGTTTGGTGTACAATCATGCCTAAAGACTAACAAGTGTGTGTGTTTATTTAAGTGATTTACTGTGTGGTTTTCAACAGGGAGAAACAGAATTTGTGAAGTTCAGAGTGAAAGCACAACTTTGCCCAGAAATAAAATTGGTCTGGAAGAGGCTTTAGAAGCCTGTAATATTTGTTTGGTTTCAAAAAAATATTAGAATGCTGAATGCCCCTGCAAAGTTTGATTATTTTTTGGCACCATTTGTAATGTTAATGCATATCCCTCATTTATCAAAATCTGCTCTGCTGTGCTGGCATGAGTTTCAAGCTCCTGATGAGTGTAGCGATGTTATTGCAATGTGCACTCGTGTTTGTTCGACGTGTAATGGTAGGCAGGACAAGTCCACCCATCAACACTAGAGTTTATTGCAGACAAGCAGAGGCTCTTTTTTTATGGGTCTAGTTGCAATCCATCCTCAGGAATTTTTTTTTTCATTTTGCTGTTTAAAATACAAAGTTTTAGATATTTAAATAAATGCTGCTGCTCATTGTTCAAGTAAGTAATTTTACCTTTGTGATGATTTTTTTTTTTCTAAGAGGTTTTGCTTTGAGTTTATGGTAGATGGCTGGGAATGTTGCCTCAAGCTCACTTTAATGTTTAGGGAGGTGTGCGGTCACCTCTTCATTACTCTTAGTTATTGCAGTCCTGCACTTCATCAGGCCTTTTTGGTTCTGGTTGGTTTTGAAAAAGAGACTCAAACCCAGCCCCAGGGCACATTAGGCGACAGTGGATATGAACACCTAATGTCCAAGATATGAATAAAGATAGGTTTTACGGTGATTGAATTATCATATCTTCATTATTATTATTATTATTAACATTGTCATTGCACAGATATGGTATTCTGCTGCAGCTGCAACAGTGTGAACCATATGAAAGCAGTAATACTATATATTTAGTAATATGTTAAGACCCTAATAAATGGAAAGGGGCATATGTCAAGACATTCTTGGAAACATAAAATAGCCTCGCGTATTGAAATAACCTGGTCATGGTAAAAGTGTTCTATCATGAATGAAAGTCAGTGAATGTTGGTTTTGAGAAGAAATGCCAATAACCCTTCATCTTTCTGTTCTATCAGATTAAGTATCTTGTTTCCTTTTATGCTCTTGACTGCCAAAAGTCATACCAGCATTTCTAGCAATGACTGTCCCACTCACAGCTGTACGAGCTATCTAGTCGTGAATCATTAGGTGCATTCCAACGTTACAAGATTACTGGACTTGAGAATCCATTAATACACTGTGCATGACATCCTTTTAGCCACCATTATTTGAGTTAAGTGTCTTAGCTGCTTACTTTTCTGATTATCATCTTTTTCTCTGGAAGAGAGGACACTTATCCAGTTGTGCCTGCAAGATTAAGGTTTTTTTTTTTTCTCCGGGTGATAAACAGCATAGTGGTGATACCCCAATCCCAGGTTTCAAAATGCTGGGCCACATCGTGCTCCATTGAGGAATCTTGAAGGAAGAATTTAACACTTGAATAATTTCCTCTTGAATTCATGCATGCTGCTTATCTGTTCACTGACAAACCCCCCCACCCCATCCTCTGTTCTTTTTTGCAATACCCACTTTGTAAATGACCGCAACCAAATAGCCAATGAGTAATGGGTGTAAATTCTAACTGAAAGCTCTTGTGTGTTCTCCTGTATGAATGAAGAGAGAATACAGTACATTACTGTAGGTGCTGACTCAAACTTTCTGAGTTTGACCAGAAAGTATGACTTGGACATTTAATGCAAAATGTAACATATGTGAATAAAATATAAACACACTGATTTGTGTCCTTTTTGTGTTTTCTGTTTCATGTTTTGTTTGATATAGTTTATGTTTTTGACTTGTACCAGTGATTTGCAAGCAACACTGCCTTGTTGCCGCATCATATAGCTATACATGCCAATAATAATAATAATAATAATAATAGATTTTATTTATAAGTAGAATAAGTAGAATTTGTTTTGGCCTTATTGTTGTAATTAAAATAATCTGGGTAGAGCTGAATAATTAATTGAAATTTTGAAATTGCAATATGGCCAAGTGCAGTATCTTGATTACAGGAGCTGTAATTTTTTTTGATAAAAGTAAAATATATGACAAAATTGTGGTGGTGCTACAGAAGATGCCCTGTTGCAAAAATGAAAATCCTGAATCACACTGGTCTCACGATAAATGGAAAAAATAATTGCAGTGTGACTGGTAATCAAGTATGACTGCCAGTTTGGGTGACAAGGGGCAACAATACACTGGCATCATGCCTGCTTTATCAAGTTCAAATACTTCTATTTATTATGGCCTTTCTCAAGATCTGAGCTTGCTTTATTAGAAGTCTTCTGTTCAATTACATAGTAATGAGGAAACTTGTGTTTTTGTGATACAGTCACCTCAAGTTGTGGCCACCAGGGGGTCTCAGTTCATTGGAGCAGAAATCTGAGGAAGGAAAAGCCATTACAACCTGCTTTAATGAACACAATGACCACTTGATTTATTTATTTATTTTAATAGATAGTGTAACTTTTTAGATCATTTGAATAGATGTGGAAATGAATGCTATTATCAAGATGAGAGGAAAAAAAACCTTGCCTGCTAATTTTCCATTCTGCTGTAGGCCCAGTACAGTCCACCAGCACCCATTGTCAAGCTTCAAACCAGTTTAGAAGATAGGCTGGCTTCGTCCTGTATTAATTTATAGCCACTTGAAAATGATGCAGGGAAAGCTTTGTTATTAAGAGTCGCAAAAATAACACCATAAAACTTGTACACAAATGAGAGTAGGCCAATGGCTGCAATATAATGTGAGTTCCTATTTATACCTAATCTGCGTTTATCCAGCTATTTTACTGCCGTTTAGTTGAATGCTGTAGCCTTCCGAGGCTTCTGAGAGAAATATCAATGCGCAGTGTTATTGTGCATTTGGGGGATAATTGGGTTTAAGTTTTATAAACAGGGTAGGCCCCTCGGGTAATGACCAGAGGGCGCACAAAGCCTCTGTCTCATGCCAACTAGGGGGAAAAAAACTTGTAGGGCCTGTAGCAAATACCGGCTGAGGGATTCTGTCAGAGTTTGAACACCAAGATTGTGAGAATAGTTTCAAAGTTTAAGATGTTGGTGATACAGGCTGTGCTCCAACGAGCATCGTTGGGCGTTTGTTCAGCTTCGAGTTTTAATAGCTCGTCTGCTCCAGTATCAGGTAAGCAAATGGGTGCCTGAGTGGATGAATAGACCATTGAAAGGTGTATAAAGTGATATTTGTTAGTAGGGTAGTTCTTTTTTACGGCTATAGTCCCCAATCTATTTCCCCAGTTGGTTGTTACTTCCTCCCTGTAGGACAGCAAGTAAAGGTGCCTATCAAATTACTGTTAATTATTAAAACCCTGGTCTGGGAAAAACAAAAAATCAGTTCGGATATGTTGCTATGGACGGTAAGCTTTACTTAAAGAATTTCAGTGATAAGTTAGTTGAACAGTCGCTGATTAATACAGTAAGCCTTACAAAACTGTCTCCAGTGTTGGCTTCGTTGACCCCAGGAGGCTGCTGTCAAGGGATGGATGCTTGCCTGTGCAGGAATGTAGATCAGTTGATTTTTAACACTGTTTACCTCTTATTTTGCAGATGTTAGAGATGGAAATACAGAAGCATCAAAGACAAGGTAGGAGACCGTTCCCTCATCTAAGCCTACCGTATGCTTGCTGAAAATACAGACTGAGCTAGGACTGCTAGTTGACAACAGATCAGCTGACTTGGATCTTCTTTTTGGTGTTATTTCTCAACGACACAAGAATGTTGCATGATGTGGTGCATGTTCAGTGACAGGAGCCTACATGGAAAAATGTCTCAGTGGTCAGTAATTTCCACAACTGCATAGCATAACCAAGAGAAACAGGTATTGTATTTTTCTTTCAGAATTCAATGATGAGGTAATAGAAAGAAGTAATGCAAAATATTAAATACTAAACTATCATAGAGCAATAAATGAAAAGATGATCATGAACAGAAACAGGCCTTCTTCGTTTAACAAGTACATGGTTGAGTATAAGGTGGCAGGTTTTGGAACATGATGTTAAATTTTAACCAGTGAAGAATACCTGCACAGTGTATTTCCATTATCAATTTTTCACAAAACTACAACACAGTGGGATGTTTGGAAAATACCTCTAATTGAATGTCATAGTTTACAGAAATACGAGGTCTTCATTTCAGTGAATTATTGATGATACCACACAGAGTTGTAATTCTCAGAATCATAGCATGGATTGGTGTTGTGATTCAGATAAGGCAAAAAAAGTTGTTAATTTGTTGTAATGTCATTAAAAGCTTGTCTTATTAAATAGATAGAGGTTGGAATAGACATTTTCAGCATCATTCTGGTCAAAATGCATTGACCTGCAGAAAACCTTAAGTTTCTTAGCCACTTTACTTAAATTGAATTCAAATTATATTATCATAAGTAATTTGTATTTTGAACAATTTTATTTTATTTTATTTTATTTATTTATTGTTACATTTAAGCAAAATCTGAAAGCATCTAAGTTTACAGATTTGGGCGATATGGACAAAATCAAACATCATGATAAACAGTCATTATCAATCATGAGTAATGTGGATATAATGACCAAGCAGGTAGAGGCAAACAACAGAACAGTTACAACGGTCTAATAAGTTCAGAAAGTTGCATCCCTTTACTGTAATTCAGCCAGGAAAATGCAACACTTTTGCCATATCATGATATTATGGTATCTAAAATCTCAGACAGTATTTACTTTCATATCACAGTATTGATATAATATGAATATCTCGCCCAGCCCGATTCTAAAGCACTGTGCACTGTACCAGAAAACACCACTTGAGAAACCTGGCATAGGGTTCTGAAACATCTGTAAGATGTGATGAACTGTACAAAAGGACACAGTACATGGAGTATCAGTGCTGACTGTGGTTACACTTTGACATTGAAGATTTGGATGATAATGTTGACATTGTTATTCATTTATTCATTTATTTATTTATTTACATTCAGTTATACACAGTATTGGGCAAAAGTCATATTTTTAGGATTAAGGTCTGTGTATTGGACAGTGTCACCTGGATCTTAGATTACTGAGCCGACATGTGCACCGCTAAGCTTAGTGCTTTAATTCCTGCTGAAGCTGCAAGCTTGGAAAATGTGTGCTCACTGGACTTTCCCTTCTTTGTTTATAGTTGTGAGGCTTTGGTCAGCCACGGTGGGAACAAGGGCATGATGCTTTAGGCCTGGCTGGTGGCTAGTGGAGGTTTACTGCAAAGCCTCTTCACATCCCCTTAACAGGGATTATAGTTGAGAGTATTTTTTCCCCCCCGGACTTAACTGTCGGGTCTACCAGTCGGAGTTGCCGTGAGGCTTACCAGAGAGGGTGGGATTGTGTGTGAGTTTGACTGAAGCAGAAAATTAGATTACTCACTTTTACTTTGCACTGTTTTCTGGTGACAAAGACAGTCTCTGTCTTGCAGCTGGTCACATAATCTACAACAGTCACCATATCCATACTGAATCCTAGAATTAGACAGACAATTATACTTTGCTGAATGGGTCTCTTGAAGCAATTGCATTCTGTGTTTCCCTGCACTGAAAGCAACATGTAACCATGCACATACTCCAGTATACTTATTTGTGTGTCAAGCAATATTTTATTTGTTTGCAGTTTGATGCTGCTTTGAGTTGTATATGTAGTCAGACCAGTGCACAGTGTTTCATAAAACAGTATTGACAAGCATAATGAAAACAAACGCATACAGTCTTTCTGTCCTATGCTGACACAGTATGGTAGACAAAGGGTAACCTGAGCGTTGCCATCTGGCAGCACTGGTGTCCTGTTCTGCAACAGCAATGGTGTATCTCCTGGCCATTTGAAAGAATAATGTTTGGGTTGTTTTCTCTTTGATTGCTTTGTGGTGATAAGACAACAAAACAACAAACCTCTGAATGATCATTTTTTACATGAAACGATGCTGCATATAATACTGTCTTTGCAGTTGCTTAAACCATTGTACAACATCTATGGTCAGTTACATTAAATGATATATGAAAAGGGAGATACTAAAGCTCTTTGTACCTGATGTGATTATCTTTCCCTACACTGGCTCCCTTGGGTTTTGAACTCATGGCAACAGAACATCTCGTGTTTTAGCTTCTCGGGTGGAGGAGTGTCTTGTTTTTAGCAATTGTCACTCGGCATGGAGATGCTGTGTAGCCCAACGTTGTTTTATGTGTTGTTATATTTAGAGGATGGCACAACCAGGCTCAGCTTTAAACTCTCATAGTTACATTGAATAATGGAATGCATTATTCTTTCCCACATAATTTGGACCTTGTATCCCACTGTCTTACTTTGTAGACAGATTATATCTGTTGTCATATAATCTTTAATATCTTACAGTATAGGAGTCCTTTTGCCATAACATGCCTACTGTTGTTTGCATGGCTGTGCAATAGCTCAAGAGGTGCCAATAATACTGCTGTCACTGGTATACAAGGGACTGTAAACATAAAAGTTATCTGAACTCAGTCATGGATGAAATAGCAACAGTTGCAAGTAAAGCTGACATTATTTACAGAGGGGAGACAGGCAGAGTTCATGTGACCTAGCAACTATCATGAACTTCCTGGTTACCTGCATGCAACCTGAGATGCTTCATATCAGCCACCATTATGAGTGGATACATCTGCCACTTGAATATTTAAAACTAGATCACATTGCAGATTACTAGTGAATGAATTATTTATCCCCTTTGATTAGCATGATTTAGTGAGGGCATTTTGGTGGGAGGAGGAGACACAGAGACACTTTCGCAGGCAGTGACACAACATCAGCAGTCGGTAAGAGGTATGTATGACTTATGGTTTTGTGATCTAAGGGTTTTTTGTCTTTGAAAAATCCCTTATTTTTGCTGGAAGTGGAATCAATACAGAGTGGTGAATAAATGCTGTTTAGTGGTTTAGGTTGATAAGCTGGCTGACTGTTGATACAAAAAATGTTAATGCGGTATTTGTTGTACCAATACATGTGCGTTTAATTGAGGATCAAACAATGCAGGAAATGATTTGTATTGGTAACCTAAAATGCATGTATTGTGTTTTGTGATGTACAGTGGTAAACTCTGAGCATTTCTGATGCTCTTCCAGAAGGAGATGGTTGTTCATGATAGACATTAACCACTGCAATTAGCCCTTAATTCGCCGAAAACAGTCATCAGTTTTCACGGTCAATGCTGTTGCACTTTTGAGACATGAACCTTTGTTTTGGAGGTGCAGAAGAAAGTTGATATTGTAGAATGGGTATCTGTTCCTACCAGCCATTGGAGATAAACAGCCGCTTTAGAGCAATATGAGCCCTCTGTTACAAAAGTTGGTGATGATGCCTTGACATCAGGTGACTGGCAAGGTGTTCAGTACGCAGTGTAGGTGCGGCATAGACGCCCAAGCGCCGTACGAAACAAAACAACAGTAATAAATGGCAAGAAAATATATTTGGATCTTGTTGATTAATAAGGTATGTGTGATGCATTATTCCCCTGCACTTGAAGCGGGTAATTAATTTCAGAATGACCCATGACAGATTATTAGTCTGAAGATGAAACTGGGCTCTCTATCTTTATAATCCCTATTTGGTTGTGTGTCACGCAGCATTTAAAAAGCTGTTTTGTCCTCATGCTGTTATTGCCTCTCATGAAGGACAGTGTGAAGGATATCGGTTGTATCTTTGTGCAGCATGTTGGAAAATCTCCATAGGATCGCGGTATATCCATCTACCCTCGCACCGTTGTTCAACAGTACACACATTACAATTCATAAATCTGTCGTCACGCGTGTTCCCATAGCCCTTTAGGGTTAAACATCATTCATGATTTTCACATCAATTTGTTGAACTCCCCCAAAACAACTCCCCCCTTCGCTCCTCAGGGTCACACAACGTCAACCTGTGATGCATAACATGTTCATGACAAGTGGAACAGTTGTGAGATTATTCACAAACATCACACTCCATCATGTTGGGATACCTATATCCCAGCATGCCAGTGTTATTTCCTAATCTATCATGTTATTTTAGCTACAATCTCAGCTCTTCTGACACATCTTGATTTGCACCATTGATTTCACATGTAGTTGGTCACAGTGGCGTCACTTGAAAAGCTCCTGTAAGGATGATTCATACTCAGCCTCTGCATCACTGTTGATCATTAGTCCTTATGACTGTGTCATTACAGGAAATGCATCTTATTTTGTTTTGCATAGGCTGAGGACACCTGAATCCTTTCACCAGACACTATGTTTGCGTGACGGTGACACCGGTTCACTGCTCATTCAGGACGGCGCTCGTCAAGTTAATCTCTGTCAAATCCAATCGATCTTGAAGAGATTGCACTTCTTAGTGGGCGGTGACAGGGTCCCGTGGAGAAGGCTAATTCAGTGTCTGTGAAACGCTGCTTGTTACCCGTGCTCTTGGGGAAGCAAGTGCCGTTGCTCTTGGTACCGTTGTATTATGATCACTTGAGACTCTTTAGTTGTTAGTAGTTTGTCAGAGCCCTGATGAGTCAGAAGAAAGTAACACTCGCAATGTAAGTACAGTACCCAGGCTGGAGCCATCTGCTTTATTTTTGTGCTTTCATTTCTCCTCCTTTAAACCTGTTAAGTGGCTCCCTTGGCAGATATAGTCACGTCACTGAGCTGAATCAGTAGGCCTATGGGAAAGAATGCACTGATCTGTACTGAACCTACACAACGGCATGTAAACAGTTCATTACTTGACACTTCTTTGAGTTATACAGTTAATTGGCAGACAATGTGTTTTGCTCTCTTGCTGCAACAGTGTCAAAGCCCATGCACATGGACTGCCGTGAAGCTCAACTATGTTAATATGTTTTTCACTTTGACTTGATTAAGAGGCTTTCTCTTCAGAGCACAAAGTATTAAGTATTAGAAATGGAACATTTCACTTAGTTTGTCTAAACTTTGCCCTCACCACAAAAAGTCTGCAGCCCTTAATGTGTTTTAAAATTCAGCTGGAAGTCTTATTCTTCAGAATACACCATTTTAACCAAGGAACCATTTTCAATTTTGGCCTTAATGCCATTGACTAAGAAATGTGATGTAAAATACTGAAAAAACTGCCTGCACTTTTGTGTTCAAAGTCATTGTTTCAGTTGAGAGGTGATGTATTCTATAAAATATATAATTATACCTGAAGAAGCTTTTAAGGTGAAATGCGTTATTTCTTGATGCTTTCTATCCATGTTACATTTGCAAGCCTTATTATGTGCCTTGTAATTATTTGGACACCAAGTCTGTTAAGTACCCAAATAAAATGGTGTCTTCTTTCATGTATTTACTTGCAGCTCCTTTGCCCAGCTCTTTGTAAAATTATAATGATCGGGAATATTGATCTGGGATTGTGTTTATCCTCTAGGAGGTCACTGTATGGACTGTATCCGTACAAGTCCAGCATGATTGGCCTGGAGAATCTGGGGGATCCATCAGGTAATTGGGATATAGTCGAGACCATCGGTAAAGGAACCTATGGAAAAGTCTACCGAGTGACCAACAAAAAAGATGGGAGTCAAGCAGCAGTCAAAGTGCTGGACCCAATCAATGTAAGTCAGTTTTAAACCATTTTTACCATGGTACTTTGCACAGAGCTGTGGATCTGATACAGTTCCTTTTTCTGCCTTTCACAAAAAAAAAAATAAATAAATAAATCAGTTAACACTCCTGCTGGGGAGACACGCACAGTAATGCCAGGGCACTGCATTGATCAGTTAATTTAATTCAAAAACCCCAAAGACTTCTGTTGTAAGTTGGATGTGTACACTACTCTGTTGGCTAAAACCTTTGAATTAAGTGAGCTAATAAAAGCATTGATCTGTATGTGTTTGACAGTTGATCCATTGCATTGATGCACTGATAATAAGTTCTGCCAATTCAGCTGCATCAACCCACTGAAATAAATAAATAAAATTAATTTGTCATATGAAATACTTTGAATCAATTCATTCACAATTCTTAAAAGAAAAAAAAAGATACAAAAAAGATACAGAATACTACAGAATACAACTTTTTGCCAATAAAGTTTTTTAATTGAATAAATTGTGTTAAAGTAATTCTGTTGTCTGATTCTTTTTCATATTTTAGAAGAAAAAGGATAGTATTACATTATTGTGTGTGTTTATTTAATGGATATAACATTTTGGCTAAAAAGTAATGAATCCAGTCGTTGACTGGAACCGCTTACAAAGTTGAATTTATTTGTTCCAAAAAGGGAAATTATTCTTAAATAAAATTGCTAACCTTTTAATCCATTATAACTGATGTTAAGCCAAAGGTTCACACCCCTGTGTATCTGGTATTAGTGTGTGTCCCTCCATGTTGGGGGTATTGATTGGTAGTTGGTGAGGGAATGCAATAAGAGAATGTACTTTTGACAGGGTATATTTTTGCTACGAAGACTTCTGACCAAAAAAAATCAGCTCATATGCATCAGCTAACACAATCAATTTTGTTTTTCTTCACCATTGTTTGGCTTGTCTCAGCATTCCTACCACACAAACAGAGTAAGTCGCCAGCACTTCTTCCCCATCCAGCTTCCTCCTGGCTTTCTTAATGCAGTTGTGGTAGTACGTGCTCTGATGATATATAGCGCCGCGTCCCCTTTTCATTTATTTTCTGTCATGTTAAGTCTCACACATCCTTACCAGAAAGTGTAGCTCTTGAATTGACTATATCCTCTCTGTATATCCATTCATTTGTCTGCGTGTGATAAGGATGCTGCAGACCCTGCAGTGGTGCCTATTGTGTTAGTAAGACTTGGTCTGAGGCGTACTTGTGATTGTGTCAATGGAACAATCCCCATCCTGGCAGTACTATCCCCCATGATGCTCTCCTGATGGCCATGAAGATGAAGCTGCCTCCTCTCTCATCCCTCTCCCTGATTAGACTGCTGACACTATCACTCAGACATCCAGGAAGAGAAATTCTTCCTTTCTGACTGTTGCTCTTTCCTTTCCTCTGAGATTTACTTTGATAGAAAAGCACTTCCTAAAGTAGTTTAGTGCCGCAGCCCATCCCTTCCTTTGTCTCAGACTTTATAACCCTTATGTAGGTATCTCATTTAACTTAACTTATTACCTGGTTTTCTGGTCTGTTAAAAATAAAATACCACTGGAAACGTTTAAGCGTCACTGCTATTCAGAGTTTATGATTGTTGCATAGCTGCACCTCCATCAATACTTTTTTATGTTGCTTGTTTTCTCGTGTCACTCAAAGGATGTGGATGAGGAGATAGAGGCAGAATACAACATCCTGAGGTCCCTGTCCAACCATCCTAACGTGGTGAAGTTCTATGGCATGTTTTACAAGTCAGACAACCTGTCAGGTGGACAGCTCTGGCTGGTACTGGAGGTAAGCTCAACGGGAGTCCATAGTGCTTATTTTACAGTCAGACTAGGCATTAGTTTAATTGGCCAAGCTAGCTTGCATATACAAGAAATCCAACATGGTGTGTCGATCCCATCGGCCACATTAAAGGATATATTTGGTAATTTTCAACCCAGGCCGTATAAAAATGTGGAAACCCATCATTTATAACTGTACATAGACCAACCTCACTGCTAGCTTTAGCGACAAGAAACCTATCTGTACTTTACCATAGCGTCTTGCTAGCCTTCAACACGGTCTAACAGGGCACTCCTTTTTGGCCTCAAAAACCAAATGTGCTTTTTGAAAACGGGAAACTAACAGCACAAATATGTCTTGAAATTGTCCACCTAAAAATGGTTGCAAGCGGTGCTTTCAAACAAGTTTTGTTTGGTATTTACAATAATACATTGTCTTGTATACATCCGCACTTTTCTGCTGCTAAGTTGGCTAATGCTGCTCTCATGGGAACTTGGACCTGAAATTAACTGTAAACTCCTGACCTGTGACAACATGCCATTCTTGGTGCCAACTGTAGATAAATGAATGCTCACATGAAGAGGAAACTGAGTTTCCCAAGGTCTGAGTTCAGTTAAGTGACTACAGCATTAGCAGCAGAACAGAGTAATGTTTGCAAACATTTTTTGGGTGGACAATTTCAAGACGTATTTGACTGAGCTGTGAGTTTCTCTTTTGCAAAAAGTACATTTATAATGGTTTTTGAGGTTGAAAACAAGTGTCCTGTTGGACTGTGTTGAAGTCGAAGTCAAAGTTAGTTTTATTTATATAGTGCCAAATCATAACAGAAGTTATCTCAGGGCACTTTTCATATTGAGCAGGTGAAGACCTCACTCTTCACAATATTGGATGTTGTATGTTGAAAGCTAGGAAGAAGAAGCAGCAGAGTGGTGAATTTCTTGTCACTAAAGCTGGCGGTGGGATTGTGCTGTACAGTTAGAAATGATGAGTCATCAACATTTTAATATAGCCTGGGTTGAAAATACCGAACCTATGCTTTAAAGATAATACAGCACACAATTATAACAGTCTAAGTTATACTGATAGTACATAAAAAGTAAAAGTAATGTATAAGCACTATATAAAACTTAAAAGAAGAAATAAAAAAGCTGCACATGCAAGTTGAAAGAAAATAGGGTTCATTTTTCAGGATTAGCATTAATAAAGATTCATTTGCCTTTGAGGTCATAATGATTAATGTTGTGGTCTTTAGGCCCTGGTCAGTGTTCCTAGAATATTTCTAGACTTGGAATTATTATGTTACAAAATATGGACCCCGGATCAAAGTTTTATGGTTTCCCCCTGGCTTTTTAGGAGCCTCTATTGTGGCATCTTTCAAAAGTGTAAACAAATTGGTGATCAGTTGGGAAGAGAAAAGCAATTTTATTTGGTGGGAGGGGAATCAAAAATGTAATGTTTTTATTGGGAAAAATTTTTGTTCATGCCTACTGGTTTGGCACGATGTCACAATTGAAGATGCAGTTTTCCAGGATGTAGAAGCAATGACATTTTACTATGAAAATGCAAAACAATCGAAATGTATAGCATTCTTTGGCATTTATTGTTAAATAAGTGAATATTCCAGCATGGTAAATTGTTTAGCTTTGTGTTTACCTTAATTCTTGCTTGCTTTTCCATTCATATACTATATACCTTTACTCTGCCTTTACTCGAAAGTTTTTTATGACTTGAGCTTACAAAGTAGCACATTCAAGTATCAGTTTATCCCGCCAGCCTACCTGCATGAATCTTGATGCTATCACACTGCTGTGAGTTGCTCCCAGGCTTTGGAAGCCGTGGCTCTCATAGTTCTGTGTGTGGGATAGCTCTCCCCATGAATCATAATCTAGAGAGGTGAGTGATGGAGGAGTCACTGTTGTTTCTGTCTCTCCCTCCCAGCTGTGCAACGGCGGCTCTGTCACAGAACTCATCAAAGGCCTGCTCATGCGAGGCCAGCGTCTGCAGGAGCCCGTTATCTCATACATCTTATACGGTGCCCTCTTGGTAAGGCGGCCTGCTGCAAAGATACTAATGTTAGGAAAGAGGTTGCATGCAAGCACACACGGTGCATGCTAAGGATTTATTTATGCAGGGGTTGTGTGGCAAGCAGTAATGGATTTCTCTCCTTTTGAACAGCTGTGGGTGTTCTTTTATATAGCTGGTACTGTTCCACTTTGTATACAACAGATTCAAATTATACTAATCACAAATGGCTAATAATGGGGCTACTGATGCATGCTAAGCACTAGTGTTTTTTTTTTCCCTGTGCTGGGAAGGGTCTTCAGCATTTGCACAACAACAGGATTATCCATCGTGACGTCAAAGGCAACAACATCCTTCTGACAACCGAGGGAGGAGTCAAACTCGTTGACTTTGGTAATGGTCTTTGTTCGCTTGTTGAAAGGGGGCAATTTAGCCAATTCATGGCTTGCAGAAAAAGACTGATGCGTAAACACGGTCTTGAGAAGTGTTTCTCAGCGTTATCTTTTTCTCCGAGGTTCATTCTTAGATAAATGAGTCATTTTCGCTCGTTGGCTGTCAATCAGTGGGAAGTGTCCACAGCACATCTCTGCAGCATTGTTTGTAAAGAGCATGAGATGAATGCAAGCACATGGATAAATCATTTAATGTGCTGCACACTTTAGTTCCTTGCTCACCATAACATCTTTTTATTTCATGGACCATAGCCTTAACCCAAGGCTATTATTGCTCATTTAAATTGCATTATTTGATCCCGTGCATATTAAAAGAAAGCTGTTATGGCAAATGACTTTGAGTCACCCCCAGGCATGTTTATGTCCTCTGTGTCGTAGAGATGAAGTGGACTCATGCTGATAAAAATCTGTCCTACATAATTTGAAATGATTATGGCCCATTGTTATTGCTGCTTGGCAGGTTGCCACACTAAATTATGTGCCAGAATTTATTGATGGATTCAAACATTTAGTCCGCATTATAAATTTAATTCACACTCTTAGCACATTCACACTGTTAAACATACCAATATCTTCATTTTAACATGAACCCTTAATTTTTATATGTCGCCCCTGACTATTATTTCAATTCTTTTCAGGCGTCTCAGCTCAACTGACAAGTGCACGTTTGCGCAGGAATACGTCAGTCGGGACTCCTTTTTGGATGGCTCCAGAGGTCAGATTTGATGTTTCAGTTAACACAAATCCTTATTTATAATGACGCATTATAGCACACTTGTTTTCTCATCAAATGTTTCTAATGGAGATTTTTTTTACTGAGCAACGTGTGATACATGTGTGTGTTAGAGAGCAAGAGGGAGAGCTATTCTTTCTGTGCAACTCTCCTGTGTCATTGTGTATTCCCCTCCACGGGCCCAGCTCTTGAGGTCGCCTCAAGGTTAATAGCTGGGAGTCTGTGGCCCCCAGCTTACACTTTGGCAGAAATGAGGTGCGGTGATTGGGCTGGTAGGAAGGGACCTCAGGGGCAATTAGAATAAACCCAGCTGTAAAATGTAGTGTCAGTAATGATTATTGACGGTGGGAAAGAGAGGTCCATAGCAATGGCAATTCAGCTGGCCTACCTTTTCATGATCAAACAGTCTTGATGTCTGTAACTGTGCCACATTATCTTCAGTGAATAACAGATTAAAAATGTTCCCCTAAGAGAGTGCTATAACAAGCCAGAATCCTTCATCATATAGTTTGTTTCTTGAATTAATTACCTTCATATTAATAGCAGAGTAATCTGCCTTATTTTGAGAATTTGTCACTTTATTCTTGTGGAATTACATTGAAAACAAGTGAAATTTTTCTAGCAGTTCAGATTTTTTGTTTGTTTGTTTGTTTTTTTCTTAAGAAACAGGATTTTGAGACTTAATACTTGTTTAATAGATGTTTCTGTGCATTTCAGTTTTGGTTGATTCTCCCTCTTCTCCGTGTGGTGCCAGGTCATTGCCTGTGAGCAGCAGTATGACTACTCGTACGATGCCCGCTGTGATGTATGGTCGCTTGGCATCACAGCCATCGAGCTGGCTGATGGAGATCCCCCGCTGGCAGAGATGCATCCAGTCAAAGCTCTCTTCAAGATCCCG
>OMKZ01035330.1:8760-30956 GCA_900302535.1 Neoniphon sammara | reverse complement strand
GTGCCCTCTTGAGACTAAAACCTTTTGTTTCTTATTTGGTATCTCGATAGCTCTTTGACCCTTGTGTGTGCAAAAAACAGGTGAAACTGGAGTGCGTGGTGTAGTGTTATGCCGGTTGCATTCGTCAGCAAAGTATAGCCAAGGGACTCATAGGGGCCAGCAAAACATGTAGTAAATTTTAACATAACATATGGCGTTTGGTGAGCGTGTTTATCCAAAGTGTCTTCACTGCCATCAGTGCATTTCTAGCCCCAGAAAGAGGTAACAATTCTGTGTTAATGCCAGGATCACATTACAGGTTTGTGCAAAACCACAGTGTGAGTTTGGATTTGAACCCCTGCTGTCTGCTTAATGTGAACTTTTTAAGATCGGCCAGGATGCTAGAATGTAGGAGGCGACTGAGCGCGCTGCTAAATAGTTTAGCTTCTCGTTTATGTTCCACTTGGAGTTACACATCACGTCTTTTTTGTTGTTTAGCTTCCCATTAACATGCAGCTCGGCTGGAAATGGAGAGGAAAATGGGTCATCTTGAAATTGTGCTGTAAATATCATTTGTAGTTGCATGATGGGAATTGGGCACAGTTGGGCATGTAGGTTGCTGTTTGTTTCACGGCGCTGAGAGAAATTCAGAGTTGACTGAGACAGCAAAGCTCTTGCGCAGTCTTTTCCAGTCAGGCATTGTTTTTCATCACCTAATCAATTTCTTTCAGCCTGCCACTTCTCTCCAATTTCAACCTCACTGTCTGCTCCTCTCGCTCTGTCATTCCTGTGTTTTCTGCTCTGTGTGTGTGTGTGTGTGTGTGTGTGTGTGTGTGGCTGCATGTGTGTGTGGATGTGGGTGGACAAGGGAGGGGCTGCAGGCCAGACGGACAGCCTGGGGCTAGAGTGGATGAGTTTTCACCACAGGAGCTGGGCATCCTATGGGCCTCTCAGATGTCCCATCCCCTTAGTGGAGCCAGACACTAGAACAGGCTGCCAGAGGCGTCACTCTAATCCGTACAAGTGTGCGCTCGTAAGAAACAGAGCCAAAGAGACAGAAAAGAAGGGCGACAGGCAGAGAAAATGGCATTGCGATACAGAGAGACGGTCCGTATGTTCCTGCATTTGTTGACTCTGTTTTGAGTGTGTGTCGGCGGAGCTGGGATCTCGGATAGCGGCGCGCTAACTGCTGACTCCGTCCCATTCCAGCTGACCACGTTCGCCGCTCATTTGCAGAGGGAACGGCTGAGCCCAGGGGAAAAGAGCTGGAGAGGGCTCAG
The DNA here is from genome assembly GCA_900302535.1 of Neoniphon sammara. Classification (NCBI taxonomy): domain Eukaryota; kingdom Metazoa; phylum Chordata; class Actinopteri; order Holocentriformes; family Holocentridae; genus Neoniphon; species Neoniphon sammara. Next base: position 29,697 of record OMKZ01035330.1, on the reverse strand, counting down.
CATTTCACAACAGTCTGCATCGACCCCCCCTCCCTGCTTTAACACTCAAGGACAGTTACGGTGGAGCTCAGCTTAATTAATCGCGCCAATCATACACAAACACACAGACACACTCAGGAACATCTCCTCACTCAGGGATCATCAAGGACAAGTTTTCTCTCTTCTCATGCATTAGGAACTGACTTCCGTATAAAAATAGTGTTAAAATCATATGTGTTGATTATGGCAGAAGATTTCACAATTGAACCTAATTGAACTGAACTCATTTCATTCACATCAGCATTAATGAACCTTTCTTCTTATTATTAATGTCGTAATAATGACTTAATCATAATTTTGTTTAGAGTAGAGCATGTAGAAAACCAGTCAAAGACTCAAATTCAATCAGTGACTTAATAAGCCACCCACCCACATCTGCCATTTAAAACTTCTACTGGGGAGAGAGAGAATTTTCAACTTGTTTGATTCATTTTTATCAGCCAAGTGTCACTTTCTTGATACTACTGGAGTAATTGTTCTCATTCTGCTTGGTTTCAAGATATCGAGTCTCGTTTGGAGAAGATTCTTGACAAAAGTGATATTGCATTAAAAATATGTGGATTAGTTAGCTGAAAGTTTAATTAGAAAGTTAAGAGTGTGTCAAGATGATTGATTTTAGCAGTTGTTCGATAGTTTGCCATCGTATTCATCACGATCATCCACTTGGCTCACACACACACTCAGTTTCTCTCTTTCGCAGTTGAGTTCAAATTGACTTTGGGAATGCAGGTGGATATTGGTTTTAATGTGAATCCATTTGCTTCAGAGTAAGGTTGAAGGTTTAGTTTTAGTATGGAAAGAAAGACTGAAAAAAAAAACTCTTGGTCCACAGGCCACATACAATCACAAGACACTTTCAGACATAATACTGTTATTTCTGTATGACAAACATTCCATCAAGCCAATGCAGGTTGATTTTATTGAATGGCATCTTATTTGAATTCAGCAAAAGAAATCTCCATCTTGGCTGAGCAGAAATGAGTAAGATAGCATATCAGAATCACAGCAATATTGATGGGATTCGGTTTAAATATTGAAGCTCAGGTCACCTGACCAGCTGAGGTAAACTCTGGAGCAGGGGAGCTTCACTTCAAGCTATCAGTTAACTCTATATGTTCATCTTCATATTCTTTTCCAAACTTATTTAGTGCAGCTTTAACAAACTGAGGCAACATGCAAGCAAAGTGACTTGCTGTTTTTCCTGGACTTTCCCAGATGATGTGTACCACATAAAACCCCCCCTTCATTGAAACTTATTTTGAATCTTTCACTTTCATGCAGCCCAAATAAGTGATCAGAAATGGCATTTTGCCACAACGTGCTGTAAAAATTTCCTGTTCAGTTTTTAATAAATCACATGACAAGCAAATTCCATCATCTTCATGTGAGCCACTGAACTGTCCTGTTTATGTAACTGATGATAATCTATCTGACCTTGTATGCCATAGAAAGATCTTTGGTTTCTTGTTATTGCAGGTAGTTTGTCACGTCTCTTAGTTTTAGTTGGGTCACTGAACCTGTATAGACTTTATGATGCTGCCAGAGAGGCTATTACCTGTGGATTAAAATGATACTCCTGATTATTTTGCTAGATATTATAACCATGATTATTAATCTTGATGATTCAGGGAACCAAATCATTTCATTGAACTTTCTAGATCTTATATCAGCCGTAACCATTTTCAACCACAGGAACAACTCTAAATCTAAGAAAGCAAAGTGACACTGTAACATTTTTAATTGTGGAAACAAAAATCCCAATGGATGATTATACATATTTAGTAGTGCAGTCCTTACATTAACCCACAAGTGCTTTTGTAGCAGAGCCACAGATTCCAGCTCTCATTGCTGTCATAAAGTAGATCCTTCATAGCTGTTGGATGTAGAGTGAGCACCGCCTGTCAGGAAACAAGAGCTTTTCCAGTTTAATTTGTCTGGGATGAGAGTGGCTCAGACTACAGGAAGTTCGACTGCCCTGAAGCCTAAACATCAAACTTGAGAGGGCAAAGGTTATGTTACACAGGACTTGTATGTGACTTGATTAGACTTGATTAGGTTAGTTTTCCCTCAGCGTTTAGTTTTTTTATTTATATTTTTATACCATTTTTTTCCTGAATTAACAGCTCCCACACAGTAACAATTGTCATGCAGCCTGCTTTCCTCAAAATATATTTCCCTGATTTATTTGTGAGCATATCAGGCGATTTTTAACGTATCTCTTCCAAGCAACCAAAACACGATGACAGGCAAGGGCACAAAGGTGAATTGGATAACAGATTATAAATGACGGTGGAAAGCACTTACATAGCCTGGTGTAGTCGCCAGTTCAATTCAATTTTCCGCTGATTTTCAACTATTGTTTGGTGTACAGATGTAATTACGTAGCTGGAGGGGGGGGGGATACTTGCTGTGCTGCTGTCACAAAAACGAGGAGGAAAAGGAAAGGGAGGGGAGGAGGAGACAGCGAGAGACACAGGAAGAGAGACGCAGGGGAGAGAGCAGAGGGAAGGATCGTAGAGAGAGGGATGGATGGATGGATGGAGGGAGGGCAAAACAAAAGCAGCCATTTCTGCAGCACCCATTGAGAGGTAAACAGTGGCAGAGATATATAGGGCAGAAGCTACGGAGAGAAAGTGAGAGCAGAGCCGTCAGCTGAGCCGTCTCCTCTCTCGCCTCCTCTGTGCGCCGAAGGGAGGCTTTGCACCATGACAGCCGGAGAAGGTAAGACTTAGAGGAATAGAAGGGCTTTCCTCCAACGCTGAGGACAAATCAAACTCACCAGACAGCTGTTAAGCTTTGAAGAACGAATGGTTTTGTAGCACTCTACTTCTACTTTTCATTTAGAAGAGCTACCAGTGTGCGTGCATGTTGCCCAGTAAGGAGAGACAATTTAACAATCTCATTATTCTTTTTTTCTAATTTTTTATTATTATTTTTTCCAACCCCTGACTCAGTCCTGGTTCGGTGTTGCTCTGACGGATGTTGTTGGTGGAGGAGGAGGCAGCTTCAATACTTTTCCACTGGCACTTTAAGCTGTAGCCTTCAAGTGTCGACTGCCAGCATTCTCTGCAAGTGAAATCGAGTGGATGGCGGTTGTCGTCGTGACCGTATCGCAAAAGTGACATTTCCAACACTGCACTGAAATGTTCCCTCGTTCGCCTGACTGCCAGGGCAAAAAAATCTCTCGCCTCCGCTCTGCCTGCAGCAGCATGCGTGATCACACGCCTAAAGCATCTTCATATTTGTTATGTCTCGGTCCAGCAATGGATAAAATGATAAGTTGGGAGGGTTGCTGTCAACATATAATCACTTACATATTACTGTTTGATTTGATAATAGAATTAGTTATGTAATCCATTGAATTACCCCCTCGGTCATGTAATCTCATGACTTTGGATTACTTCACCTTGACCTTACTTTCACTGTGCCTGCAATAAATCTGCTGTATGAAATTAATAAAACTACTCAAGTTTAATATGAATAACACTTCTAGCTAGCAGCATGATTAAACATTGTTTCAAGTTACATAGAATAATGTACAATTATGATATCTCCTTGGACTTTTCCCCCAGAGTAAGCAAATTGGTATCAATTGCTAAAACTAGTTTTGTAGTCAAATTTGCTGCCTTTTATCTGTAGCTGATGCATTACAGTTGACAGCTCTTTGAGGTCACATTGCTGTAATCGCTGTAATCATGTCACATAATTTCATGCGACACGATTACACAGCAGTGGTAATGTTTCTAGGAGATGGGGAAAAAAATCCTTTTCCCCTTTGTCCTGCGCTCTTATTCCTTCTCCTGGCACATCTACTGTATATCACACAGGGTTAGTCCACTGGAATGTTTTGTAACCTCTGTTGTAAGGGCACTATGGCTGTAACCTCTGTGCCCTTTACTGTTGACTATTTCAGTGTTGGAATGTAGAAAATTTAATCTTATTCATACAATAAGCTCAGTTCAGTATTCATTTTGAGCCTCTGTGGATATTAGCTGAAATATAAAAATAGATGTTTTGTTTGATTTGGTTTGTCTAAAAGTCTGGATTGCTAAGTTAGAGCACTACACTTTCTGTTGTGTATTTCAGTGTGTAGAGCCTCTGCACCCACCACTAAAAAAGTGTCCACTCATAGTAGTGTAATAGGTTTTATATAAAAGCCTCCACTAATTGACATTCATATTGCAATGTCTATGCCTCTGAGTCCTCTGTGTACTGCAGGGACAGAGGAGCATTTGCTTCTCTATGACAAAGCATTTTGTCTGTGAATACGTTGGACTCATTAAATTGCACTTCAGAGGCTTTCATTCAGAGATTCAGAGATGGCTCAGTCTGAAAATAATTTAGCCCCTCCCCTGTAATAACTGAGCTGTGATTGCTAAGTGTTATATCAGTGTTGTAAGATGATTTCTATGGCAGACTGGCCAGTTTGGGTGTGTATGGGCCCATTTATAGCAGTTGTATGCATAATGCAAACTGTGGCTTCAAATAGAGGCAGTATTTATAACCGCAGAGGAGCAGGAGGTGGTGGTTGGCCAATGGCCACGTCTTGAGACAGAGAAAACTGAGTATGGGAGGATTGTTGTGACTGTATCAGCCAGTGGGCTCTTAGCTCCTTCAGCACAATCAGAAGGCTTCTTTGTAATTGGCTCAGTCCCCGGGGCTCTTTGTGTGTGTGTGTGTGTGTGTGTGTGTGTGTGTCTGTGCATGCATGTTTGCATGCGCGCGTGTGTGTATGTGAGAGAGAGCTCTGTTCTCCGTTCTCAATTCTCCTGCTGTGCTGTTACATAAACATTGCGGACGCTGCAAGTCTGTCTTTTTGCCATCGTTAGGCTCTGATGAGCAGTAAACAGAGCGGACTGTGCAGATCAGAGCTGCATCGGTCCCCTGTCAGCCTGTTATATCCAGACCTGTGTTAAATAGTGTTTGCAAATAGTTTGCTTTGCTTGTGTGAACTTCCATGGAGTACCAGATGGAAGGGCTTTACTGCATTACATACGTTAAATTGACTTTCTGTGTTGTCAGAACTGCTCTGGCTCAAACTGGACTGTCCTGTGTAACGCACCCGGCCTGCTGGCATTGCGTGCAGGCTACTAAAAATGCTAAGATGTACTGGAATTTGCAAATACTTGATGGCCCAGGTCGGATATTATCACATCAGAAAGCACTTGTTTAAGGAGAAATCACAGGCTTTTTTGGAGCTGTGGAAGTGAAAATCGGTCCCCAGGGTTGTTTGACTAGCAGAGTGCAATTGATAGTGCAAGTGTCAGGTCTCAGCAGCAAGGCTTGCTGGGATGACACAAGTGCCACAGTGTGTGCAGGTGTTTGTGTGCGTGCACAGGAGATGTTTAACTCCATTGGGTGAGTAGAAGAAAGGAAAGATGAATACATTAGAAGAAATGCAGATTCAAAGAAAGCCTCTTAATCACTACACACACACACACACACACACACACATACATTCATACATATACACAAAGAGCGAATGCACAGCTTTGCAGAGAGCTTAACGTGATTTCTTCATGTGTGTATGGCTTCTCTGTGGGTGTGCTGTCACTGGCAGCCGTGCAGTGTGGAGGAGGCTCTGCTTTTATAGCCTTGAAGGAAGGCCTCGCTATATTTGGTATTTTTTTACTGTCTGCATGTTTGTGTAGAGAATCACTTTTTAAGTGAACACTTGGAAACTGGCAGGTCTAAAAAAACACATTGTGCACTGTCATTGTCCCCTCTGAAGATTTGTCAGATTGTTTGTAGTTGTGTGCATGTGTACGCTCTGCGTGTACAAGTGTGTCTGTGTGTGTGTGTGTGTGTGTGTGTGTGAGAAGACTCCGTTAAGACTGAAGAACATATGGCCAGTGTAACTCATTCTATGATGTTCCGGGTTGGTGCTCTGCCAGGAATTGTAAACTGACTTTAAAAAAATACTTTAATGAAGGTTTATGTCAAAACGTAAGATCCAGCAATAAAAGGATAACATTAACAATTGAGGTTATTGTCTAAACTGATTTAATAAAAAACTCCTTTGGAATGCTTTCATTGCCTGGAGTTTCATGGAATTTTTTTTTTTTTTTTAAATGCCAGGTATGACATAAGAGTCTCAGTGTTATGTAAACACTGTAGTTATTCTGTGGGGTTTGTGCTGACTAGGTGACACCACTTGCTACTGTAAATACATGCATCGACCTGGCCAGAGGACACACAGTCCACCCACCAACATATTAATATACATACACCACAGGTTCATTCTATAGAGGAGATGATCTGATTAGATTTTGAAGCATCGTGCTGCAATGAGAAAAATGTTCTTGTTTTCTTAAAACTACTACAACTCTTCACTGCTTCATATCAACACGAGCAGTGTGTTATGTGAAGGCAAGTATGCTGGCAAAGAGATATTAGCTATGCATAATTAATGACCTTTGTAGCATAGCTGGTTAGGTTTAATATATTATGGTAATCATGGCAGGACATTAAGCAGCTCAAGTGCCTCTTGTAGTGAGTTTATGAGACAATACACAGTGGGGGGAGAGAGGAAGGATGGGAGAGAGACAGTGGGGATGACAGGCGACAAAGAGAGAGAGGGCAAGTGTATAAACTGCGGCCAGCCTTCTGAATGGTGCTGTTGTCCACCTGGTGCTCTGCCAAGTGAAATGGGCAAATAATAGCCCCTCTGTCCATGTGACCCTGGGCATAAAAGGGAGTCTTTGAGGTCCACAACAAGAGACTGCCGTAGCAGTGGCCCCTCTGCCGGGATGCCAGGCTGAGGGCTACCTGTGCCAGCATCGCTCTGAATATCTGCCTTTATGTCTGTGCAACTCAGTGTGGGGGGAAAAACATATAAGTGCATATAGGCATGTAGTTTGTGTGCACTCTTAACTGTTATAGCTAGATAGATAAATAGCTAGATAGATAGATAGAACCCAGCAAAAAAACCTCCTCATCATCATTTTAATAGTTTGTTTAATGAAAATGAAAATTATGATGCTAAAAATTAGCATTCCCTCTAAACTCGTGAATCATGTCACAGTCGCAATATCTGTCAAAATGATTGCAATATGATGTTTTATTATATTGTTCAGTCCAAATTTGGTGCATAAAATCTTTTGTACAAAATTGAGGAAACACGAGAAAGTTTTTTTTTCCCATTTGTATTCAGCTTTACTTATTTAATGCATAATTCGCAAAAGTATACCTATTTAAAAACCCAGCTTCTGTCCCTCGTCTGCCTCGCTGCCTGCCAGCCTGATTTCTGTCTGTCTGGCAAGCTATCTCTATTTCTATATTTCTTTATTTATTTCCACAGTTTTTCTACTGGTACTTCTATTACTGTCTTTTCCCAAAGGGGTGAATGAATGTTTGCCTCTCCTCTCCTCTGCCTGCCTACATGTCTTTTCTGTCCATCTTTGTGTCTCTTAGCGCAGCTCTCGTCAGTGTGGAGAGCTGGAGGGGATGAAGTGTTGGGGTAGAGAAGTGTGAGGAGCACAGCCAATAAAATCCCTTTCACTCCCACCTGGTTTTTCCCTCTCTGCCGGGCTCATTGCCTCTTTATTGCCTCCTTGTCCATCAGAAATCAATGAAGCCCAGAGACAGTGCCATAAAGTGTCTGTCTTTGTACCATTTGATTCGCACAGTTGGCTGTTAGTGCCACAGACAGGCTGGAGGCTGATAGACTTTAATGGAAATGAGTAATGTCACTTACAAATGATGATGAAATTGGCTCCACTGCAGGCTGGTTAGTGTAGTATACACTATATTGCATAATCATAATGCCTTGTTGTATTACCTCACAGCCATCGTGTTTGACAGCAGGTGTTTGTAATGTAATGACAGGAGATTTTAATCAAATAGCAATCACAGTCAATGAGACAGGCTCATGGAAGGGAGCCATATTGATAGAAAAAACATGCGATATCATGAGAATTTTTGAATAGCATGCTGCTCTGTTCTGTGGTTGAAATGTTTAATATTACTGAGGCAGGCAAAGTTGTTTCTGTGCCCTTGCTGAGGCGTAGGCAAGCACGTTTTCATTTTTGAATCTTTTTATTTTTTTAAAGATACACAAAGCAAGAACTTTATGTAAAAACATACCCACTCTATCAGCCTAAATCACAAAATGGGGATGAAATAGAGAAGAGCATCTCATCCCAATTGTCGAACAAATACAATACTGTGTCCTAGAGAGCAGAGAACAGGCGCTCTGGTCAGAGAAAGTTGGACTCACCAACATTCGATCTTTCTCGTACAGGCTCAGAATGTGCTGCATGCCAACCTTCAGCTGTAGTCTGTGCATGTGATCATGGACAACTTTTAGCAGGAGACCCAAAGCACTTACCCCATCTGTCTTGGTCAGTGCTAGTTCTTTGAAGTCGGCTTGGTATGTCCCAGGCCTAAGGGTACACACCTGTATATTGGTTCCTGAATGGTCAGTCCCTGATTTTGGCAGCTCAGAGGCCGTGCTATGATCAGCAGCATAGAGCTAGTTTCATCTGGAAGAACATTCTTGGAACGTAAAATAAAGTAGAGCAGACACAGCTAGTATTTATTCTTTGTTCAGTGTACTTTTTTTCTAAGAATTGAGTTTACCTGTGTTCAGCAGTTAATATTGAAAGCTTAGAATAAAATCCTGAATGTTGTTGCTCACATTAGGCCGAGGTTGTCTGGAGGTTGACTACTCATGAACTTCTATGGAGTTGTGTGAAAACTAAGCAAGTAATAGCTTGCTTTCAGCTCAGGCTGAAATTTCTTATTTTCACTTTCATTAGTATTTGCTTATGTGTGATGTACGAACCAAAGACTAGTGAAAATTGAGTGATTCATGGATTTGGACTCAGGCTAAAAAAGCAGAGTCACAACCCAATACACAGACTGAATAAAAGCCCTGTGGCTTTACTGGATGGGGAATCAGAAAGTCACTTCTGTGCTTTTTATTCATAATTTCCCCAACTGATAAAAAGGTCAAACTTGGACACCCAGCTCATTGTGGTCAGAACAAGCCAGACCACCACAATATGTTTCTGTTCTGTCTATGCGCTGCGATAACATTGCTCCCACAGAGAATGGCCTTTGTTCTCCTCTGGTATTTCTGGATCACTGTATTTTTTCCCCTGTTGGAGAGATTGTTGTCCCATTTCTCATACATAATCCAAAGCCACTGCAGGGCAATTTGGTGGGAAGCTAACTTGTTAATAGTCTGTGTTAATAGTCTTATCTTCTTGCCCAAACAAAAGAAGGCTTCACCTGTGTCAGAGCTGAAAATGGGACCCTGTTTTTGAGGTTTAAGACATTAATAAGTATCCCAGGGGTAATGCTCCAAACCATTTTGTTATGGCGATTGCACTGCTGGCAGTTTTTGTTAACACTTCCTATTCATTTTTATGTTGTCTAGAGTTTGGTTGCCCATGGATGATGTTGACTCAGTGTTGACTCCCAGCAAACACATCAGCCAATCAGCAAAGGCACTAAGATATTACATGTCTCAGTGGTATGGAGGCTCTGCTGGGACATTTCTCAGTCCCTTGCGGAAAGCGTTCTTCCCTTGTTGGCTGTCTCATTTTCAGCTGAGCCGATAGCCTGCATTTAATTACCAGGGCCTTTGAAGCTGCAGAACAGTGCTTATCGGAGCAGGGCTAACTTTAACTTCAGAGGATCAATAAGCCTTTTCTCACAGATGAGTAGGGAGATGATAATTAAAGCCTGCCTTCGGACAGCTTTCCTCTTTGGTGCGTTTGGATGATCAGCAGCACCATGAGTGAAAAAGGAACATGAGGCTCATAGGATGGTAAACCTGACCTTGCTACTCTGGCATTCTCTGGGATGAAAGGGCAAGTGAAAAGAGAATCTTCCTTGCAGATATCAGTAAAGTATCACATTTGATCTATCTTCCAAAGCCAAAAGCAAGAGAATAAAGAGTCAAATGCGTGATGTCATCAGGAAAAACATGTTGTTTTTCAGTTAACTAATAAACTGTCTTTCTCATACCGCTCCTAGAGCCTCAACTTCATCACTTCAGGTGTATAGTCACATCTTCCCTAGAGCAATGGAGCAAGCTCTTCTGATGCCTGGTTATCGAGGACATATTTCAAGAGAGTGAGAAATATCCCGCAGACTTAAATCCCTTCTGGATTAAACAGAGGTAGAGGCACGGTTTCAGGAGAAGAAGAAGAAAAAAAGAGACATTGTCATGTGGTTTGGATGCCGCAATAGGAGTTCATGCAGGAGAATAAAGAGAAACAGACAAAGCAAGAGAAAGTATATGTGTGTATGAGTGTGTCTTTCAGAAGGAGAGAATAAGCAAGATTTGAAAGAGAGAATAAATACAGCATGTGGAGGAAACAAGATAGGCACAGAGATAGATTCATCTGTCAGATGAGATATTGAAAATGGGGGTTGAGGAACAGGTCCAGTCCTGGCAGCCAGGCTGGGAAATTGCTGCCAACCACTAACTAAATGCAAATTATATATATATTTTTTGTGTGTCTATGAAATTTTCCAGTTCTGTCAGAGGTCAAAATGGTCAGAGGCTCTTTCATTTTTCATTTATCAACCCACAGGACCTGTGGACAAAAAGGTTAGTTTTCTGCCCTGTCAGCAGCCTCTCTGGTTTGTCAGCAGAACAAGACATCTTTGTTATGATGTAACGCTGATCATCAGTCATCTGTCTCTTATGTAATTGCTCAGCCTGCTGGCTGAACCGCGGTCCGGGTGACAGACAAGGCCCGGAGCTAGTCGAGAGGGAATGGTGGAAAGCCCCGTAAAGATTCCCCCTATGCTCTAGGGATGACTAGGGAAAGCAGAGTGTAAAGAAAAGGGAAAGTAAATGAAGTGAGGCTGGAAGGGAAAGAGAAAGAGAGTAGATTGGTGTAGATTTTGGATGACAGAGAAGGAGAGACACCCATCCTCCACCTCTTCTTCTCTGCCTTGCGGTGCAGAACATTACAAGGTGTCTCACTCAGCCCGTCGAGGAACTTTCCTTACCAGAACTTTCTCTTAATCCCTCATGCCATTGGGCTTTTATTCTCCTCCTGCAGAGTACAGCGAGGGGAGAGAAAATCCTCCCTATTATATAAATCTGTGGTCCATGGACGGATTACTGGGAGCTGCGCTGATGGCAAGGCTGCTGAGAACTGAGTATCTAAATGTGTTGTTGGTTGAATTTTGCAGTGTACCCTGACACCTAGTGGCAATATGAGGTAGCGCATCCTTTATCCCAAAAGATGACCTGACCAAAAATTTGTAACACAAGTTAAATATTTCAGTTTTTTTTTTTCATTAAACTGCTGTTTCACCCTGCGCTGCCCTAAAATTAACTGCTCAGCAAAAATAATGACTCCTTATCTGAGATGTTGTCCTCTCAAAAATATCTGACCACAATCCTCATTTAATATGCTTGGCTTCCCTGAAGTCAGTGTCATAAGACCATTTATTATTGGATCTTGTTGCCATAGAGAAACCAAGTAAGCCTGATATTAAGCCCATTGTGAGCTCTCTCCCTCTCTTGCTCTCTTGTATTTCTCTCCCATTTGTTTTGTTTGTGGGTTTTCTATTTATTCCATTGCTTTTCTTTGGACATTCATGAGGGCATCAGGTAGCCGTAGCCTAGAGGTCAGTCAGAAGTGGGCTTGCGACTGAGTCTGCTGGTTCAAATCCAGACTGGCTGGGAAAATCTCAGCAGATAAAGTGAATGAAAAACACCCTCCTGCCACTCATTAGCTATCATCAAATTGCACTTAAAGGAAAAAATCAACCCTTGGACACTTACACTAGTTATTAGTCTGCCAATGTGCAATATATTCCAAGAGTTATTTTGTTAAGAAGTGTAATAATTTACTTTATTAGTGTACCCACTTTTTTCAGTCTGCCTCATCTCCTTCTACTTCAGTTAATGATTTCCTACATTTCTCCCAGAATGAATTCGGACAACCTCCAGAGAACGGATGAGAACTCTGCCTTGCATTCAGCTGCGGTTTAAACATGTAGGTGTTATACACCACCAAACCATAAAATGGGATGCAAGGCACATCACAAATAGCTGTTTCTAATGGTGTTTAAGTGTTTTAGGGTGGATTGTTCCTTTAACTACCCAACTTCCCCAAAGACTGTGGCTGCACAGTCTGCTCTTAAGTGTTAATATATAAAACTGTGTGGATGTGGAGCGTGGAATTGCTGAGAAAGAGCTCAGTCAACTTTCCCTGAAGAAATAAAGACTGAAAAAAACAGTAAGGCTGAATGTCAAGCTTGAAAAAAGTGTTTTAAGTCAGTATTATAGAATAGTTATTAGCCTGTCATTAGTTCTATATTTTCCCTACAGGACCCAAGTAAGCCTTTACACTCCTCCCTCCCTGTGTCTTCGTCTCACTTATCTTTCTCTCTCCTCCTATCCTCCAGTTGCTTAGATGTTCCTGTGTGTGGTTATGTAAGGCACTGTCCATTCACAAGGGGATTATACATTAGTAAAAATAAAAGTTAATCCTGGAATATGAAGAATAATAAAGTGAAATATTATTTCCAGTCTGTATTGTAGAATATCGAGATCCCTTTCCCCTCAGAGGTCCATGGCAACTTCAATATTCATGTCTCCTTTCTCCTCCTTAACCGTTTTTTTTTTTAAAATATATATCTTTTCCTGCCTCCAGTTGTATAGTGCAGTTGTATTTAAGACACCCTTACATTCTGAATGGGTGTCCTTCATTAGTGTAGGATGACTCTGGTAAGCCAAAACTCGGATTGCAAGTGAACTACCCCCATGCGCTACATGACCTGGCCTTATGACCTGGCCCAGGCTGCAGCAGACTGTGTGTGTCGGTGTTTGTGTGTGTGTCCAATTACACTGTCTTAGGTTGTGTGCATGTATGTGTGGCAGGCATGTGTCTGTGTTCGGATCGCTCATTGCATGTTTCATGCTAGTGCACTAATTGCTCCCCCGACACATGGATAAATCAGCTCGACATTTGTGTCAGCATTTAAGCGTACGGCTGCTTTGACTGCTGTAATCAATACTCTGCTAAATGCATGACGGGACGCTGCGCCTTCTTTTAAGGTGCTCCAGCTAATGGCCTTCATTTAGAGGCGGGCATCTGGTAGCATGAGCTCATATATCTTTTTTAGAGCCTTTGGTTGGTCTAAACTTGTCCGTAAAGTTTTCCTTCAACTAAATTTGAGTCGTTTGAATTTACCAGAAAACAGGGACGTTTATGTCAGGCATTTTCTGGCAATATGTGTCAAATTACAGTCTGCTCTGATATAATATTGTTACTGAGACTGCTAATGACTAGGAGGTAAAAACAAGACTCCCTGTTCTACTTATGTGGATACAGCTATAATAAAGAGATGCTTGTATACTTTCTCAGCCTGCAGTTTCTCCACAGACTCTCTATTGTAGAAAATTACTATATTGTGTTTCGTAGCTGCTACCAGCTTAGTTGCTGCAAGCATGTACATTTTTTCTCATAAATAACCAATAGCAGCTGAAAGCTATGAAGCTAGACGAACTGTATCACTTGGCTCTGCCAGCCCTGAGCGAGCACACTCAATAGCCTTATTTTATTGTTCTAGCTATTCTCTCTGGAAAGATCAATACAGTACCTTTAAGCTAAGGGCTCCCCACTTTTTTGCCCCATTACTGAAGTTGAAAACGTCCTGTGACATCGCATATCTATAATGTGTGTGTGTGTGTGTGTGTGTGTGTGTCTGTGCTGCCCAGAACCACTGGGCAGTTTAAGTGAAGCAATCTGACTGGTCAAATGTGCAGCCAGATGTGTGGCTTTAAGTTATTGTTAATGATGTTGATGATTGGGATAGGGATGTTAATGATTAATCGATCGATTAATCATCATTAGGAATTTGAGTGATTACTCGTAATGATAATTGATTAATTTGTGACCGATTTATTATATAGATGGAGGCTATTTTCATGTATTTTTCAGTGCTGTGGGGTTATCTCTATTCATTGCTTCATTATGGGACAAGTTGCAGGACACAATTTTGCACGCGTGCCTGCCTCTCATTACTAAATGTTTTAGGACTAGAGCCTTCATATCCTAATTGTTTTCATATGTCTGCTCTATGTCTTAAATGGCCATACATATCTCAAATGTTAAAATGTTAAAAAAGCTATGACAGAGAAACACATCTGGTCTTTACATTCATAAGCAAAATTGTATACATTTTTAGTAGATTAATTGATTAATTTATCATTAATTTTACTCACCAACCGATTAATGAACCTTCCAAAAATTTGCAATTCTGGTTGCCATGCCAATTTTCCACTTTCTTTTTTATGTTTAGTACTGGTGAAAAATGTCTTCACATTACAAGTAGGAATTTTCCAAAGGAGCCCATGTGTTGTTTTTCATGCACGGTACCTGAAATGGAGCCTTGGACCCAAGATTGGGAAAACCTGCTATTATCACTGACACTCTAAAGCTTTTAGACTCCACAGCCTGGCCTTGAGGGCTGTTTTTTTGCTCTTGCTGTTGCTACCTCCTTTTTTAATCAAGATCACGACCACAACAGTGAGGCTCAGCAGGGAGCCTTGTGTTTGAGTCTGAGCCAAACAGCAGATTATGGGTGTATTGACAGCCATAAAGCGTTCCTGTGCTTATGTGGCACAGCTTCCAGTACCTTAGCATCAGAAGACACACTGATGGGAGAGCAGAGTCAGAGAAATGATGAGCTTATATTGATATTGAGCATCAAATCATGTGAATTGTATTGTATGTAGAGCGAGATATATAGCCTGTTGTCAATAGTATGTCTTCCACTCTGTGGGGGTTATGAGAGGTCCACCCATCTTTTATTGTGATTCACTGGCACAGCATTCTCTTGTAAAACTTAACAGATAATGGAGAGCAGTGCCTACTAATGCAGTCTAAGAGACAATAATAATATCAGCTAAGACACAATCATCAAATCAGCTAAACGTACAGTAATAGGATTGTGTCGTTTTGTTGTTGTTGGTGGTGGTGTTGTATGGGAAATGTTCTCAGTAAACACACAAAGAGGTGATCTCACAACAAAAAGCCCCTCCCTCTTTGGCCACGAGAGTCTCTACAGGCCGACCGCATCATGATGGCACACACACACACACACACACAAACACACACACACACACATACACGCATACATACCCGTTTGACAGCTGAACTCGGAGAGAAAGGCTTAAGGGGTGGTTAGTCTGGCACTCTGTCAGAGCACAGCGTGTCACGCAGAACACACACACACACACACACACATAAACACACACACACACACCCTGTCGACAGAGATGCCTGCTGAAAGAGAGAGAGCGCGTTAGAGAGCCATGCTGAGGAAGCTGGTGTGCAAGAGGATCTGTGCTAGTAAGAATGATGCCTTTCACCTCTCGCTCACTCCCTCTTATTTCTCCCCTCGCTTGGCTTTGCTTTGGCTTTTGTAGTATTTTCTTTTTTTTCCATCCTTCTCTCACTGGCATTTTTCTCTTCTTCTGCCTGCTGTCTGCATTTCCTCTTCCCTTTATTTCTCCACCTTTTCTACTCTCATCATGTGTGTCCTTTGTATTTTGTACCCGTCCTCCTGGCTCTTTCTGTGTCTCTCCGTGTCTCTGTGGTAAATGCGGTGTCATGGTGATGGTAGTCAGGCTTCGCCGTAGGAAAATGTAGGGAGTTGGTCCGTGTGTGCTTTTGTGTGGGGATGTGGACGAGTGTGTGAGCCTGTTGCTTTTGCCTGATCTGGCTTGTTTGACTCAGGTCTGCTTAAAGCCTCCATCAATGAAAGGACACTTATGCGTGCAGTTTGCAGGGGTGGGATGCATTTTAAAACAATGGGTCCTGTGTAATTTAGGGCTAACAGTACAACAGAGTGTACATTCATTTCATTGAATGTATTGTGAATTCACATTTATGAATTGTATTCTCTCGTCAAGTCGTCAAACGTGGACGATTATCGTTGCTGGGAACATTCCCGTTGTCCCCATGCCTCAGCTGAGGGCAAACATCCAGCACCGTCATATCTGCCCCGGGCTAATCCCTCTTGTGAACGGTCACGTTGGAGGGGTGACAAGGGGCCATGTATCTGTGTGTGGCTGTCAATCCAGATTAAAGCCGGATGGATGCATGCATAGATGGATGGATGGATGGATGGACAGGGGTCAAACATGCACACAAACTGACAGACTGATTTAGTCTTATCTGAGGGAAGCAGAGGTCATACAATGCAGAGATTACTCAGGTCCCGCTCTAGCTGGATTCATGGCAACAGAATGATGATGTGTCGGATACTGGGCCTTAATACCAAGCCAGAAAACACAGTGTTAAAAACATCGGAGAACTATCTGACCTCTGAATGATGACTGAATAATAATGACTGATTCATCCTTACAAGAAATTTGTCTCATACACTCATCAAGTGAAATGCATCTACATTTACAGAGATTCTGACATGTACTCTTTCCAGGCATCGACTAATAGCTTTGCTAAATGTCCCCATTCTTCTTCTTCTTGTGTTTCAGATAAGAACTTTGAGGATGAAGATTCCGTGGATGGAGGCCGGTCCTCCTCCTCCTCGTCCTCCAAAGCGACCCCCAGTGGCAGGAGGACTGTAATGAGCTCCGTCAGAAAACCCAGCTTGACCACGACGGCCAAAACCACAGGTGAGGGAGGGGCTCTGTCTGCTCAGACTCAGCCAGAAATAATTTGAGCAATTTAACAACATTCAAAAAAACAGAAAAAAACTATAGCTGCCTTTTCCTGTCTGGAATAGATCTGATTTTGTGGAGCATATTCTGCCCATGCATAAAATGTGATATTAAAACTAATGTGACTGCTGCTGCTACTACAGCTACTATTACAATTACTCTCGCTACTACTAGTAGCAGTACTACTAATAGTAGCAACAATAATAAGATTTTTACCATACACTTCATTTTGCTGAATGGGATCATATTTTTGAAAAAATTATAATAAAATAAAGAACCTTATGTTTTTATGCTGCAGAGCTCATTCTCATGCTGATGAATGCCAGTTTCAATATCTTGTTATTTGTTTGCCCAGGTAAAGAAGCAGGCGCTGGTGCTGTGGATGAAGAGGATTTCATCAAAGCCTTTGAAGACGTGCCCACGGTGCAGGTATGCGGAGTTCAGTAAAGTGAAATGATCAAGCGGAGAAGTTGAGACAATAACAGGGCAGTACAACAAATGGTTAAAAAGATCCACTTATAGTAGTTATCATCCAGTGGAGTGAGACAGGAAAAATGACGGAGCGAGAAAGGATGGTGTGCGATAACAGTCAAGAACTAGATTTCAGCACCCAGTGTTGGAAGCATATGGGATGTGCTTGAGCCAGCTGAGTCATCAGGTTACCCAGAAGGCAATGAGTTGTTCAACAGGAATGTGTACGGTGTGGGCCATTACTTGTATTTTGTCCAGCTCCTCTTCGGTGACTGCATTTGTTTTCAGTCCAGGCAGCTTTGTAAAATTACAGGACCTACAGTATCAGTAGATACAGTAGATATGTGGTCCCCTAGGTGATATGATAATCAGTGTGTCTGCCCTATATCCCATATTAAGAAAACTCTCCTGTCTGTCTCCTGCTGTCCAGATCTACTCCAACAGAGAGCTGGAGGACCACCTGAGCAAGATCAGAGAGGTGCTGTCTGATGACAAGCATGACTGGGAGCACAGAGTGGTCGCGGTAAGAGCCAACATACACATGCACTCACACACTGCATGGACATGCACTCAGGCATTAATAGACATTGAAAGGTGCACCTGCCCTTCCTCAGGACAAAATAATTCATATGCCTGTGCTATTGGAAGAAAGGGGGGAAAGAAAGATAAAACAGCGTTAACATTTGTACCACGATTATCAAATAAAATGTTGTGTATCTTGGTGTTGATAATAGAAAATTCATTCATAATTTGTATTGAATCACTTCATGCCTGTAATTGTCCTGTGTCTGCAAGTAGGAACAAGAGATCAGATGATTCTACTACTAAAATTTTGTTCTTTCTTAAAAGGAATTTTCAGAAATTTCAAATTAGAAAATGCCCTTAATCATCTTTAATGACAAAGAAAATCACTGATGGGTGCATGGCAAGTGGAAATTTACAAATTAACAGCAGTATAAGGCTGCTCACAGAGCATTTCTGTAAATTACATTAAGCTCATGATTCAGTCTGTGTGGACGCTGTACTTAACATGTTTTAGCAAAGGGACATGAGCACAGATTTAATTTTATAATGTTGCTGAGCAAAAGTCCCAGAAAACTTGTGTCATCAATAAAACAACAACAATAAAAATTTGCATTAATACATTTGCTTCTTCGATTTCGCCTATTACACTGACTGATTATTCCGGTCCTATTCCTAAAGCTATCCACTTCCACACCCAGTCTAAAGCAAGAGCAGGCCTGTACTCAACTTTGTTACTAACATACTGTACATGATGCTCTCTTTCTGTCCACCTCCAGCTGAAGAAGGTCCGTTCGCTCATGTTGGCCGGGGCCCTGGAGTACGAGGGTTTCCCCCAGCAGCTGCGCCTCCTGGAGGCCCCCCTCAAGCTGTCAGCTAAAGACCTGCGCTCCCAGGTCGTCCGCGAGGCCTGCATCACGTTAGGGTAAGACCCTTGACCAGGGGTGGCTTGCTGTTTTGCTAAGATTTGTTAAGACTACCGTGTTTTTAGGGTTAGGGTTTGAACCCTTTCAAGTATATTGCACGTGGTTCGATTGTGCACTTACAGAACTTTTCTACAGGTGATTACACTGGAATAAGGCTGTTGTGAAGTGATTGCACGGGTGGGAGGCACTGATTGGGTTTGGGTGACGAGGGCGATGACAGCATCTGATTAATCATTCGCTGCTTCAGCTCTCCTGTCAAGACAGAAATGTTTTTGCCTTCATCGGCAGCAGACATGTCAATTCTATCCTGAAACTTACTGTGCCATGCCTTGGAAATAGTCTGCTTAGAAATGTTATTTGCACATACTTAAGCTAATGAAAATTAACCCTGCTGGGGTGTGAAACGAGCAGTGAAGTGTGCTCTTCACCCAGAGACATTAACAACATTTACCATCCATTTTTAATACAACCCTGATGAAGTGGATCAGAGCAGAGATGCTTAAAGAGCAGTGGATTGGAGATGGAGTTCAGACTCTAGATGAAATAAGTTTGCGGACTGTCACAGCCCAAAAGGGTCAATATTAATCTTGCTGTGTCAATTTCCCTCCTCTCTTCTTATCCCCCTCTTAGCTGCAAATTGTAACTCTCATAACCCTCTTCTACGCTCCCTCTTGTAGACATTTGTCGTCGTTGCTGGGTAACAAGTTTGACCACGGAGCGGAGAGCGTCATGCCCACGCTGCTCAACCTGGTGCCCAATAGCGCCAAAGTCATGGCCACGTCCGGGGTGGCCACTATCCGCCTCATCCTCAGGGTGAGCACTGTAAAGACACAAATGGGACGGATTTCCATTCATCAGGATTTCACAAACTGTTAAAATACAAGCATATGACTTCCCCACTCTATAGACCTTTTTCACAGCAGCCATCTTGACATGAAATAGCAGGTAAACACAGGTGTTACTAATGACATTAATTAAGGTTTTGTTCCACTTAGGACAGTAACAGAGCCAGGGTCCTGCTATTATTCATGCTGGCTCACTAGAATGGAACAGAACTTTAATTAATGTCATTAGTAACACCTGTGTTTACCTGCTATTTCATGTCAAAATTGCTGCTGAGAAAAAGGCCTTTTATATACCACGATACACATTAACTGGGTCAGATTGTCTCCAAAACTGAAAATGCTTTTGGCAGGCCAAGGCAAACAGAGTTTAACTAACACCAGGTTAACTCCAAATCAGAATCTGAACTATTGTAATTCAAGGAATTTATCTTGGACACTTGTTAGCCAAATGTACTTTTTAAAGCTAGACTAGGCAGTTTAGCATGCGGGCCACCCCAAATGGAAGCAAGATATTGCCACTTGAAAAATTTTCTTCATTATCTAGAAATGATGTCATTTGTCAACTGTAAACTGCACACAACATGGTCATCTATACCAATGGATGCATTTGTACATAAAAATCATGTAGAATACATTCAAAAAAGCTAACTGCAGCTTTACTGGCATGCATGGTACAAGGACAGCAGGACCTTCTATACTCAATACAAAGGACAATCTTAGACATAGTCTGGATAGTAGACAAAACATATTTAAAATTTAAATTTAAAATTCTATAGGTGTGGATTGGAGCAATGTGGCTTACAGCATAGCTCTGTTAACACATTTTTATCTTGACACAAAGAATTTACATCAAGTACAATCATACACAGCAGCAGCTGACAATATCACCAACAATTAAGAATTATCAAACAAGTAATGATGAGAATTTATTATTGGATTTGGAAGGGGAATCTGAAAAATATACTGAGGGTCTTTTGTCTCTCTCTTCCAGCACACACACTACCCACGTCTCATCCCCATCATCACCAGTAACTGCACCTCCAAATCAGTAGCTGTCAGACGGTAAGAAGACCTCACTGATGCTTCATGAGTTGCTTTGTGCCACATGAGCAGTTTCACCAGTTTCACTCCAAAATCAGATGGCCACTATTTGGCAAAACAGTTGACGTCTACAGAATTACAGTATTGCAGGAACATTTTCAAATACTACTGAAATTATTAGTACAGTTCTTAGTACTTAAAAGACTTTTTCACACAATGTCCTTTTTAGAGAATATTTTTATAATCGTGAACAGTAAACATTAGCTACATTTTGGTCTGATTTTCTCGGATATAGAGGTGCTGATGTTTTATTTTGTCCCCTCTCCAGACGCTGTTATGAGTTCTTAGACCTCATGCTACAGGAATGGCACACAAACACACTGGAAAGGTAAGCTGAATCCCTGTCATAAAAAAGGTCTGCCATTTC
>OMKZ01035329.1:0-21866 GCA_900302535.1 Neoniphon sammara | reverse complement strand
GCAGATCCATGAGGGGTGGATGCAGAGTGAGGTGGAGTTGCAGCTGATGAAACCTTTCTCTTTCACACCCAGCTTGTAGAAATGGGAGCAGTCTGTGTGGTCTGAATACAAAACACAGCACTGCAATCACTGTCTGGCACCACGGTGCCAAGGGAGGGACTGGATTTGATGTTAACGAGTGACAGGCACAGATCTGAGTCACTGAATCCAATTGATCCGTTAGAGGTAGGGCTGTTTGTTGACTTTTTTTTCAACGCAAAGAGCAGTCAGAAGGACTTACTGCAGTTCTTTTCGTCTGAGGCATCGGCGCAGTCGATGACCTGGTTACACCAGGCTGAGCTGGGTACACAGCTCCCATCCTGGCACGATGATTCAGATGAGCCACACGTGACATCTGGGAGACAGAATTAGCATTTCAAAAAGATAAGAGAACGAGCCGAGCACTCAGAGACAGCTACAGGTAAAGCTCATGCACTAATATTTAGCATCTCTGTCTGGGGATGAATGAAAATTAGCTTCAGGTTGAAGACAGCCACACAAAAGAGGGCTGTGATGAGTTACAGTGTGTGTGCAGTCGGACCACCAGTGTTGAAACCTAAATGGATGAATGTCACGGCCCTCTCAGTGCTCTGCAAGAGCGAATTATGTCTGTTACGCAGTTCAGAGTGAGGTTGCTAGTGAGGTTTTCTCATTTACCATCTACTGTGCAATAGCCCTGGCCATTTCACCACTCTGCATTTTATTCCCTAATATATACTATAATTAAATGTTCTAATGGTAGTAGAAAGGGGGCCACTGTTGATGTCCCATTAAAAACCGAATGCATGCTCCAAGCAAGACAGATCATAGTGAGATAAGCTTTCTTAGAACCCCAGTCTCCTTTGTGAGGAGGTCTACATTAATTATGAGAATACTACTCTAACCTTGTAGTCTCCTTCAGGTTTATAATGCATTAAGTTCCACAACACACCTCTCGATTGTTTTCATTAAAGGCCAACTACTCTAGAGCAAAACAACAGAAAATGATGGTGAAAATAAATACCTGAAATGCCTGCAAAAACTGCT
Organism: Neoniphon sammara; assembly: GCA_900302535.1. Lineage (NCBI taxonomy): Eukaryota > Metazoa > Chordata > Actinopteri > Holocentriformes > Holocentridae > Neoniphon > Neoniphon sammara. Next base: position 20,801 of record OMKZ01035329.1, on the reverse strand, counting down.
TTGACTGAATAATAATAAACACACAGCAGTAGTTTTTGCTCTCAAGGTCAAAACATTATTCAATCAGTTTGGCCACACTGAAGGGAAACTCAACAATTTAGACACAAAGCATTGTCCTGGCTCTCAAAGGCGGCTTTCCCGGGGGTGGAGAGGCTGTCTTTGAGTTTGCAGGCCCCGTGTGATCCTGGGGCTCGTTAGACAGCAAAGGCTTAGCACAGCATGTAGCCTAACGTGGAGTACTAGCATTAGCATTAGTGAGGTGGGATCATGCCCTCAGAGGCAGGGCGGATTGAACAGGAGATCAAACGGCCCAGACTCACTGCTACAGAAAGCTTCATCTGAATTATCCCCACAGTCATCGATCCCGTCACAGAAGCGACTGTTGGCCACACAGCGCTGGTTGTAGCACGGCCTGAAGCCCCTCCTGCAGCTCCTGTTGTCTGCACACATTGACATGCATAAATACATTAGGACAAAAAAAACACAGATTTGGGAGTGCTGACTGGTGCCACAAATGTCCATTACAGAGGACAATGAACAGGTCCTCTGAGGAATTCTACAACTTACAAAGATGCAGCCTGTTTGATTTCAGATAAAATAGCACATGGATGCTTGGAAGTTCTGAATCTCGGACTTTCAGACTGCTACATGAATGCAGCATAATACTATTAGCTAATAAACAAACATCATCTAATGGTGGAAGTCCTAGGTCACTACCAAAAAATAGTCAACTGATCTTTGGCCAAGAGGCTACCTGCAAACCAAATTTCAGCCAAATACATTTGTAACTTTGCGATGTCTTGTTATCAGCTGGGAGTGAAAAACAATCTCCTTCCAACTGCATTAACAGAGGGGAAAAGGTTTTTTTTTAATTCCTTGACCACACTTGATATATATTGGTCAGTTTTAACATTTCATATTATCAATATAGAATAAAGGCTATCACCTTATGCTATCATTACATAGTGACTTGGACACTATTTGTTTTTTGAAACAGACAAATATATTTACTTATGCATCACCATGGAAACTTTAACTGCTGCTAGATTTATCTACTTAATCTACTTCTCTGATACGTTCTGATCCGGCCGTGCTTTAAAGAGCGCTCTGAAATATTCCTTACCACAGTACTGCATCTTTTCATCCGACTTGTCTTTGCAGTGGGCTATTCCATCACAGGTTAGCTGGTAGTTAATGCATTCTCCGTTCCCACACTCAAATTCAGAGTGGATGTTGCAGGAGGAATTTTCTGCTGCAGAAGAACAGCGCGAGCATGAGAGTGAGTGAAAATGACTTCCAACTCAATTTGCACGTCACAAAGATTCAAATCAACCCTTATAGTTGTACACACGCAACACAGTCCTCGCAGTTGACGTCCTCAAAAATAATTTTTGAGGAACCAGGTTAAGTTTTGGGTTGTTGCATATAAAACTGTGTCATAACTGTGTTATAATAACCCAATTAAGCTCAATTATTACTCAGTGATCATCATCACTTTCAATATCATCATCTCACTCCGAGGAACGTGCTATAAGATTCCTGGTGTATAGTGATGTTTAAGTCAAAATGAAATGAAAAATGCCTTTTTCATCTTGTTGTGTAGTTCTCCATATCAAGTAATGTACACCTATTTCACAATAAATGGCGAAGGATTATTAAAAAAAATATTTTCATGTATTTTTGTTTCAAAATCCCAGTACTGTTACTTGGAAAACAGCATTAATATTGCTGCAAAACAGCATTTTTACTGATTACTGGTTATCCGCATACTCAGTCACAGGTGAAAGGTTCATGTAAACAGCCCGACACAAACAAGACCTCAGATATGGCCGTGTACAGCCAGGGTACCCCATAAAAGTAGCCAATGACTCTTTGAAATAACTGTAATGAACAGAGTGCTATTTTGTTGCTCTATCGTGTGACCCCGCTGTTCAAAATTGTTCTTGATGAGAATAATCAATATTACATCAATCTAACGTTTTTTCCTGAGAAACTTACACACACATCTGTTGTCATCTAACAGCACACGTTCTCCGCGGCAGGTACAATTCACCCTCCCATAAGTTGTCAGGAGGCAAAGGTCACCACAGCCTCCATTCATGTGTCGGCATGGCGACAGCTCACCTGCAAAATCAGACAAACAGCATGATTAAGCACTAAGAGACAGTGAGAGGAAAAATTCACCCTCTGACACTCTTCCACTGCAGGTCAATCATCAATCTGTGATGTTCGGTGCATTACAGGAATTCAATGCAATCTGAGAGTTATGAAGCGTTGTAATTTACCTTTCTGTTGCACCCATCTCCCCTAAACCTGCCCTGTTCTGTTTTGGCCAGTGATTTCCAGTCAGCTTTTCAACATCAGAAAAAGGGCATGTTTCAGTTGCTTTCAAAAGTTGGCATTTGGTCAGATAAATGGAGCTAGCCAACATTTGAACAACAACTTTGTGAACATCGGGGAATGTCTACAATCGTAGCCACAGCCCTCACTCAAAACACAACATGTCTTGGTGCTGCACTGCATTCCAGTTTATTGAGGCTGCTGTTGTTGAAGAAACTGGTATCTTTGCCTCTTCTACATGAGATTTTCTTTTTTAAGGATTGCTGAATGGTTAAAAAAAATGGTTACTCTTTTATTCTAAGGGACTGGGCTGGAAACGTTTTCTGCATTCAAACTACATTGTAGCTGCACTTGAAATATCTGTTTGACATCATGTTGTCTATGTTTGACAAGTTATTAAGAAAGATTAAGAAAACCAACAAACCCAGGAATTCAAAATTGGCAATATTATTTTTTTTATAACAGTGATAAAGAATATTTCATAACATAATAATACTTTACTTGTATAGCACTTTTCAAAACATAGTAACAAAGTGCTTTACAAAGACAGTAAATCAAGGAATAACAAAGTTAAAAACAATAATGACTTGTAACAAAAGAATTGGACAAAATAAAACAAACAAAAAAAAAAATCTTAAAAGAATAGTGAGGAGCAAAACATAAAACAAGGAAAGATAAGAGAAAATAAGAGCTTAGGTAAAAGCGAGTTTACAGAAACATGTTTTTAAGACGTGATTTAAAAGCTGACACTGAGCTGGCCAATCTGATATCCAGAGGCAGGTTGCTCCAGTTTGGGGGCCCTGATGGCAAAAACTCAATCAGTGTGGTGACTTTAGGGTGGATCTTTCCTTTAATAAGACTTTACAAGTATGAAACGCTGATGTAGCCAGTGGTGACTGTGTAGCCAGCTCTGACAGATCAGAGCTGGCCTCCAGCCCAAGCAAATCATGGCTGTCCATCCTTAAAAGGCCCCACAATTACTGACTACAAGCAGGTACACTCTTGTCCACTGATGGGCAGCCAAAAGAGCTCAATTTTGTTGCTATGCAACCAAAGGAAAGCTATTACAATGATGCATGTTTGGGCTTACTCTGCCCATGGAGCTGTGTGAGAAAGTAACGTGTAGCTCTGTGTTTTGCCATGTGCACAAAGCTGCAGCTTGCCTACTGCGCACATCAAAGTAAGGACATGACCCAGGAAGGAAAATGTCAGCGGTGGATCTGTGCAATATGGGGAAAAAAAAATGTAAAGAAGAGGTTTCGTGATGAGAGATACAATATGAGGAGTCTGTATTCACCAGAGAGATACATGACCATTGGAAACCCTCTGTTATTGCCTCCCCTCCAGCCCTGTGTATTTTATTCATGACAAAAGAAACCACTTCTCTGATCTGCAGAGCCCAGCTCAGCGACTTGTCTAACTATTCAAAGTGAGAATATTCAGTAAGAGATGAATATCACAGCAGGTTAAAAATATAATGACCAGAGCATAAACTGATTATTAAATCCTGCAAATCCTGCCCTTTCACGTGACAGTGTTGTGGCTGTGCAAATACAGGTCCTAGAATTTATGATGATTTCCCATGACAAGATAATCAAGGAGATAGAGTGGCTCTCAGCAGCCGAGTCAAACCACTGGGACGCGCTTAAGCCCATTTCCCTTTGTCCTACTTGAAAATGAAACTACACGACACTTTAGAGACTCTCTTTTCAACATAGGGTACTATTTTATTAATTACATCCCAAACACAAGTTTCTGCACATGCTAAATAAGACCACCTTAATTTATCATTCCCAGTTTTCTTGCGCATCAAAATAAGTAGTGTTTTAGTCAAGTGTTGCAGCACTAAAAGGGTAAAAACATTACGCTAAGAAGGGAAGCAACTGCACACGGGACTCACCAAACAAAGTGAAACAGACAAATACATGCAACTTTAAAAGTGGTGCAGTTTTCTCTGGCATTACAACTGTATTGCAGTCAGAAGTGCGTGCACTGTAGGAATTAGGGCTGGACAAAATCAAATATGATATTTATGATATGAATACAAGAATATACACACGATTTTTGATGAACAGTCATTAGGAATGTGGATATGAAGACCAAGTAGGTAGGGGCAAATAACAGAACAGCTGCAACACTGTAATAAGTTCAGAAAATGTTATCCCTTTACTGTAATCACATCGCAGTAAATTCTAGATGATTTCTAGTGTCATATCATGATATCGATACATTACTGATGTAAGGCCCAGCCCTAGTAGCAACATATTTATTTTGTTATATTCACTTTAAACATATCATAACCATGTGTGATTTTGTACCCATATGCACACATGAGCACAGTTTCCTGCACACATGATAGACAGACATTTGCAGACACAACACAAACACTGCTTTATCAGTATTCAAATGAATCTAATTTCTGGGCATTGGAGTACTCACAGTTGTTTGTGTCGCTGGCCACAGCTATAATTCCCATGGGCTGGTGAGGTATGTCTGCTCGCAGTATCTTGGTGTCTCCACCTGTGTACTTGTTGGATCGCAGCACCGCCCTGCGGGCCCAGTCCGACCAGAAGATGAAATCTCCATATATGGCGAGCCCGAAGAAGGTTCCTGGACCTGATTTAACTATGACCTGCAATTTATAGAGCAGAGCACTGGTGTCAGGCCTGCTTTGCATCAGGCTGCATTTCCCTTGCAAGTATGACCAAATTCTACTGTTGTCTTATGCGTTATTTAGTGCTATGACATTTAACACATGACCTTTCATTTTAGAGCACAGTGTCAATGCATTTGGGGGGTCAGATGCTACTACTGCACTGCATGCCATCTGGTACATGAAACCAAATGTAAATGCTGTATTGTAATGGTACAGGTGGCACAGCTTTTAGACAAAGGAAATCCATACATTTCACACTGTAAATAGGTGCATTTCCATCCACAAAGCTATCTTCTCAAGACATATTTGGATGAAACATCAACAGAATTCTGAGCAGTGCCCTAGGAATAAATGGGAAGCATAATCATGTTTCGAGTCATTAATCAACACATCACCCCCACCGCCCACATGACTGCTTAACCCAGATGTTGGGGGAGTAAATGACAGTGTCATTGGCAGGGAGGCAGGAATCCATCAGATGCCTCCTTTAGGGACTCTGCAGGCTGAGGGGGCATCAGGGCTTCCAGCAGCTCTGTACTCTCAGCCATTAGTGGGACAGGCTTGTAAGCAGCATCACATTAGCCCTGTGCCATACTGGGATTAATAGGACAGGTGTTGATTAAAGGAGCCCAGCGTGTGGAAGCAACCACTGGCCATCAGGAGAGAGAGAGAGAGAGAGAGAGAGAGAGAGAGATAAAGATGGAGAGACAGAGACAGAGAGAGGGAAAGATAGGACGCCAGATGGGGTTTGATGGAACATATTGATAGGAAATTAGATTTGGGAGACATTAGGTTTACAGCCAGCAACAAATTACTTGCGTACTTGTGTATCATGTTGGCCAGTCCTGTTTTTAGTGAATGTATTTCAAGCATGACTATTCAATTCACAATTATAGTTCAACAATATTAATACATGTTACATCATTTGCCCAGCTTCTGTTTGACATATGTCCAGGTAGATATCACTTCACTGACATAAATCAAATAACCACAAGTAAACTGTCTTCATGCAGCTCTCGATTAATATTCTCTTTCTCTTCTCTTCTTAGTAAAAAAAAAAAATAGTCATCTTTTTCCTGCTAAATGCCCTGACATCTTCCTGCAACACGTACTCCATTTCGCTCTCTGGAGCTCTGGTTTCGTTAACGACATGGCTCTCCACTCTCATAATGGCACAGAGGAGTAAGCCACCGCCACAGCTCCATCTCCTCTCTGTCACCGGCCTCCCTGTCAGCATGTAATGACACTGCAGCAGCAGAGAGGAGCTTGGCCCTTGAGGACACTCCACCACTGTACAATACGTCTGGGTTCACACCGCAGGCCTTTTGCTCGGTTCAGAATTGCTGCTCATATCTAATTTTTTGATGGCTATTCATATCTGTTATATAGGACACAACCAATACATGATATCATTCTGAACTGATGGATTAACAACAACTCAAGACGTCACTTCCATTTTTTGTACCTGTACCAGTGCCTTTGCCTTCTTGTTTCCAACACATTTTATTTATGGTATGGGCCAAGCTTCTTATTTTTTTATTTTTTCAGTATGAATGTTAGCTCAACTGAGCTGCTATAGGGAACTGTCTCAGGTGATTGATGTAAGGTTTATATATTGTTTTGACAGTGGTGACAAATTCTGATCTGAGCGTTCAAACAGAATTTGCATGCAGGCTGCGTGCCTGGGGATCCAATTTAGCTCTGCATATCCATGTGGTCCATGCAGTTTTTTGTTGTTCACGCTGATTAGAAACCATCAGATATGTGTCACATGAGGGGGAAAAAAAACATCAGTACAGCTGCAGTGTGAAGGAGGCCTCAGCTTCACTGCCAGCCAACTCCACACATACAATAGACTAGTTGTCCCATCAATCCCATCACCCTGCAGTGCCAGAGTGATTTGCAATTGACAATCAGTTATCTCTGTTTAATTTACACATTTTAATTGGGACGGAGATGGAATCTGCACCCACAGGGGTCTCAATGCAAAGCCTTCATTAGTGGTGCTAGACTTGCAGCAAGGGCAGGTGGGGGCTCAAAGGGTGAGGACTTTTGGAGCCTTGTGACCCTGCTCAGTAAACGTATGGGTGACTAATTGAGATGGGCCAAGGTGCTGAGCCGCAGAGGTCATGTCAAGCACAAATTGAAATCCATCGCAAAAAAAGGCCACAGTGTACTGTAATCCTTTACATGCCAGGGATGAAAATGGATACATACCCAGTTTGGATTTTCAGGATAAAATACATTATGCATGCAACCTCTCACGGATAAAATGAACCCCCTCACTGAGCTTCTTTACTTTAGCAGGGAAATGACTTCTATAATTAAGTAAACCATCGGCACTCTCACTGATGAAATATGAGAAAAAAAGGCCGAGAGGTATTTCAGAGCCTTTCCCCTGCATGGAGGCTGAAGTCCCCAGGAGCTCAATAGGGACGGGAGATTATATGGTAGACAGAAAATTGGTTCATTTCAGCTGAAAGGGGCAGATCAATTTGATGGTCTGTCCCAGAACGTGTGCCCTTGTGTCTCAGATGTTTCAGAATGGAACATGTCCATCACTGAGAGACAAAGGGCCTTGAGATATTCAAAATACACACTCAAAATGTTTTGACTCATTAAATTTAACTTTGATTCATTTTAACAGTAAGTTCAAAGAAAATGATACAAGAAAGTACAACTTCAATTTGTGCTGTGTTCATAGCTTTGATAACGGCAATGATGAATTATTGTAGTGATGAAAATAATTTCTATCATTAGATTCTATGATTAGTTAGAGACAAATAAATAAAGCTCATGGTCTTTTGAAAGCAGTGGACTGTGTGCTAATTTTTGTTCATTCTGTATTGCAGGACTGGCATGGTACTGAGTGTTTTTCTTGCATTATGATTAGCAAAGATGAATAACAAAAGATAACAAAACATCAGGGGGTTTTAAATACCATTGTCTGAAAGAGGGTGACCACGACAATTCCCTTACACTTGAAAAAGGCTGAGAACAAGTGGAGAAGACGGAGAGATACAGTTAGGGCTGGGCAATATATTAATATTATATCAATGTCGTGATATGAGACTGGAATTTTTGATATGGTAATGCGGTGATATGGCCTGAGCGTTTGCTGGTTTTAAAGGCTGCATTACAGTAACAACATTCTGAACTTATTAGACTGTTCTAGCTGTCATCTTGCTGCACGTTCATCAAATTTAATGTTTATCAAAAATCTTTTGTGTGTGTAAATATCTTATGAAAGCACCAATACCCCAAACCGCACAATGCCAACACAATATCAAGGTATCTGGCCAAAGACATCTTGATATTAAGTTTTGCCAATATCGCCCAGCCCTAAATACAGTATGGTTGGACAAGACAGATCCACGTATACAGCTCAAAAACACTTTTGGGCCAAGTCTGTCCTACTCACGTATCTGTTGGAGCCGTCATATTCACATCTCTCAATCCTGCCCAGGCTTCCATCTGAGAAGTAGAGCTTCTCTGCTTTGTGGTCGATGGTCAGTCCGTTGGGGGTCAGTATGTCAGAGCTGATGATAACCCGCACGTTGTTGCCAGCTAATGTGGACCTCATGATGCTGGGCCTCTGCTCATTCCAGTTGGTCCAAAACATCAGGCTGAAATGTGCCAAACAAAACAGTTAACACTACTGCCTCAGACTTAGAAGAGCCAGACTATTAAGATTAAAGTGGTATGTTACATCAAACATCTTTTATCTGCAGTCTTTTCACAGTAATTTGCTCCGTCAAGATATGTAGATGTCACCACAGACGCACCATCTCTCAGCAAAAGTGCCTTCCCGCCCCTACAACTTCACACCATCTCAGCAGGGAGTGCAAAACAAATATGTGTAGTTTGAAATTGAATCAGGGAGCAGGAATGATGACTTTAAAAGAGCTGCAACAGTAACATGTCAGGATGCTCTCTGCCAGGGAAAACAAACACTAATGGGTAGGGGAATTATTCATGGCTGTATTAAATTGCTGGAGGTCGATACAGTGGTGTCAGTTAGTTATCAGCATGATCCCACAGCTGCCAAGACCTCCATGACCTGTCATCTGCTTTTCCTTTTCACTCTGTATGAGCTCATCACTGATAAGGAGCAGCTGTTGTGTTTCTCAATTTCCATTTGATAAAACCGATTAGGATCACAGGTTGGTGGATAAAGAGCATTTATTCATATTTCTCTCTGTGAAGACTTCTAAGAATATGGAAAACACAGATAATAACAGTGGAGTAAATAAATGAAAGATTTATATCTCGGGTTACGTAGGTTTTGCAAGGAAGGAGGAACGGTACATACATTGTGAGTCCCCAGCCAAACAGATAAACCACAGACAAATAGATATGTAAATGTGCTAAATGTGTGACAGAGCATACTTTTTCAGCTTTTTGGGTAAACACCAAGGTGACGTGACTGATTCTTCACCAATTCTCACTCCATACCATAATGAAGTCGTGGAAGTCCACTCTTGTGGGTTAATAAGGATCCCAGTCAGAACCCGCAGCCAGGAACTGCTAATTAATCACTTCAGTTTGAATTCTAATTATCAGACTGTATTTCTGGAGTAGGATGGATGTGGTGCCAAATTGCCAACCAGGGATATAGTCTGAGGTCAAGAAATTAATTTAGGTAGCGCAATAGGAGCTGGATACTCACTGCTAAAGTTTTTTCAGATTGCTCATTATGACATTATCAAATTCACTGAATATGCAAATGTTAACTAGATGTAACAGGAACACGGATGTGTTGCTATGTGAAGAACAAGAAACACCCCGGGCACATTTCTCCATCTTCTTTTCAGCTGGCACACATCTTACAGTGTTGAACAAATCAGGTGTTTGAAAGTTCTGAGGCTGCAATCCCCTTTTGTCTGAAGTGGAGATGAGAATACCAGTTTCTCAAGTGTAAAAACACCAAACAAAACCAGTGGAGTTCAAGCTATTTTGGAATTATCCATCTCAAATATGGGATCCAGACAGCATAATGCAATAAAGCTTTGGCATTCAATGGATCTTATCTAAGTCCAATTTTAAGCGATGTAGTATAAGTGTAGAAAGACACAAGTGATTCATAGCTGTATCATAATATCTGGGGTGAAAATAAACATGTCCATGGGTGCAAAATGACAAGTATGATATATACCAACTAAGAGACACGGATGGATAAGCTCATTTGGATGTTTTGCACAATGAATAAAAGACAAAGGGCCACACTCACCAAGATTGTGTGGTGAGGGAAATCTCATATTTTTCCTGAGCTTGAGTTGCTCAAGTTTTTGTCTTATTCACTAAGAAATGTATGCCAGTCATGTAAGCCCTCGAAAACAGCACCAATAGTGCCCTTCATCACCAAGTGTAGACGCAAACTACCTACTTCACCTCTAAGACTACAGTCCCTTCGTTAATGAACTGTTCCCTGATCTCATTTTAGATCCAGAGTGGAAAACCCTCTGCCTTGATTGCACAATTGCCTGAGTTGCTGGTTCTCATATGGGTTATAAAATGGACACGCTGATGTGTTTGGTTTTACCTACAAACAACTGTCATATGGGTAAAATGGGTCATGACAGGCACAAGGGGGCTTTATTTTTTGACCTGCATTATTAGGCAGCTCACCACGGACAGACAAGACAGATAGACAGGCAGAGAGAGAACGATAGATAGATGGGTAGATAGGTAGACAGGTAGAGATACTGTAAGGAGAGAGATGTACACAGACATATTGGAGCTACTGACTTCTGGCACTCATCCAGGGCGAGGACATGTGGGTGGTCTTCCTCTGATAGAGTGACCACGGCCTGCCGGCTGAGGGCACCGACTCGCTTCTGGTCCACAGTCTGCCTAGTGATGGTAGAAGTAGTGGAGCTGGTCCAATACAGGGTGTCCCAGGCCCGGTGGTACGCCAGGCCCTCCACTGAACCCACATCTAAGAGAACAGACACGTAAAACCATTGATCATGTTCTAGAAAAATACCTTATGACATGCATGCTGTGGAGGCTCAATGACAAATCAAGCCAGCTGGAGGTGTAACCCCATTTACAGCTGCACCGGGCAGGATTTAATGCGGAAATACAGCTGTTCTATCAGTCTAAATCACAAACTAGGGTTGCAACAGAGTGTTCCTTCCTCATTAATTCAGATATTGTAGATTCACCATATTTGCCCAAATAAATTCTCACGTCAGGTATTTTCACTTAGAGTATAGGTGCACTGGACATGATGAATGACTGGAAACATGAGAGGGAAATACAAAACTGGCTCTTTAACAGCAGCAGGAGAGTGCCAGAGAAAGCTGGTCTCATCAATGAGGCTTGAACAAACTGCAAAAGATTTTTTTTCTTTTTTCCCCACTGCCTCCCAACCAACCAGTGACAAAGAAGAATAAATTTAGGTCAGAAGAGCGCACAGTTTACTGACATCACATTACATGATTTCTGGGTAATGAAGTCCTTCAATGTTACAAATTTTCAAAGAATTATTTCCCACTGCCACCTGGGACCACTGAAATAAAAATCTGTCTAGTGTATCTTAAGGTGAAAATATTTACATTGCTCATATCAGACAGCAGTCTGCAAGAGCATAGCAACTGGGACTATGTTTCCCTGGTGATTGACAGGCAGGAAACTCCATGCCTCACTTCACTGGACAGACAGCTATTTGTTGATGCAAAAGTCACTCAGAAATTGACTATGTTTTCATCAGGAACCACTTTCCTAAACATTGGATGTGCACTGCCACTGCATCTTCCCTCACTGATGTGAGAATATGACTGACAGGGAGGAAACCTCCAGAGAGAGGCAGCGAGCACAGACAGAGAAGCTGTACATATTTATGTTCAATAATTTACCTTTTTTCCCCCCAGTAGTTCAGTAAATTATTCTATCTGTCAAATATGACCTACACGTTTTGTATGTTGCACTGGAGTTGGGGAAGCAGGTTAAAACAACTAATTTAGTGTTTTACATGGAAGGTATTCACTTTGGTGCTGAAAGTTATCTGCTTGTAAGTAACTGATGGATCTTCTTGTATAATGTTAAGAGTATTGTTTGTTTGTAGGTCTGAACAGGAATCATACAGTTAGTTGTCACTTCCATCAAGGAGGTCGCTTTGTTCAGTTTGGCTCTGCATCTCCTGCACCTTCCCTAGTCATCAGCATTTACCTGACTCTCTTGGCTGTATTCTTTCTCGGTTGCCTCCCTAATATCTGCTCCCTGTCCTTTGCATGCGTGTCTTATGTGTCTGAATGTGAATGCCCTGCATGAGAGAGTCTGTCCTCCTCCCAGCTGTGACCCCCATCACCCACACTCCTCCATCTCCATCCCCCAACCTTCAACCAGGTTCTTTTCATTATGAAGGTATAATTGTTAAGAAATCCCATGAAGCCTTTTGGCACCCTGAGCTATGATATTCGATCTGTTGTACTTGTCTTTATCACAGTTGTACATCTTGTTCCTGGTTATGCATTGGTATTCATTTGTAACAGCTATATCGAAACCAAGACCATGGCAATTTAAGAAAATAAACTGAAGGAAACAAAACAAAAAAGAATGCTTCCTTTGCAAAAGGGAAAGCACTCATTTCAAGTTGACGGATTGCCCTAATCGTCACATATTATCTATCACCACCATTTGGCTAGGATCTTGGCTGCAATTTCATCATCTTCACTCTATTCTGTATCTGTAAGTCTGCTGCGTACACTCTGTGAATGCAGTCCCTAATTGGTCTTAATGGCGAACATGTGGACAATGCTAGAGATATGGGCTGAATCTGATCATCTAAAAAGCTATAAACCATACACTAGAATACTTAAGGCACTACCTGAGTCAGCCGATTGCTAATTAATAGTTTGTAATAAAAGGCGTCTGACAGCTTGGAGTTTCCCAGAAATTGTTGCTGAAGCCAGGGAGTAATTAATGGGGGACGTGGAGTTTAATTAGGGAAATATGGATGATTAACATCTTCACCCTTCCTCAATGACGGGGCACAGACAGAAACTTTGTCGGGAGTGGAGTAGAGGAGTCTCGCCTTTTATCTACATGGAGAGATGCTGCTTGAGGGTGGTGAATGGTTCAAAGGGAGCCTGGACCAGATCAGCTCATTTTGCAGGTACTTAATGCCAAAAAACATCTTGAAACAGGAAAGGTAATAGTGTGCGTTAACTTGGAAAACCCTGAATAGATGCAGAACCGCTGTATACAGCAACAGATGAAACATGCTGTATTATGGGCTTCTAATTTTTTAAATGAACTCAAATTAACCATAGTCACCACGTGGCTTTTGTAATTTCCAAGCACAAGAGTATGAAGGGCACTTAAAATTCCAACAGATGTTCCCTAAGAATTGTTGTGGTTTGTTTCTAGAGGATAATCATTTTTGGTTGAAGTTAAGAGAAAGCTCTCTCTCTCTGTTCGTTCACCAAGGGGAGGGAAATCTGGGGGAGCGGATCAGTAAGACCCAGCCGGTCTCTCAGCGTGAGGAGGGGGCAGGAAGGTGCTGAGCTCTGCTCCCAGTGGAGACTTCAGAGGATGGCAGAGGATGCTAGCCGAGCAGAACAGAGGCTTTTGCTGTTCATCTGACTCCAGTCATGCTTATCAAGGCAGGATTGACTGAGCTTTAGTGAAGAAATAGAGAGGGATCGCTTCAGCAGCGCCATCTGCACCGATAAGTCAGCAAAATGCTTTAAAAAAAAAGAAGGTATTACATCCTACTCTGCATTAATTTATTCATTTGGAGACGGTGGGAGATGATTCACAAACTCTGAGATGTAGAACTTTCCAGGGAGCTCCCATGAGCAATCTTTTTAATCCATTTCCAGATTTTGTATTTGGATGCAGAGGCTGGTCTCCACCAAATGACTGATGTATTATAAATTCCAATCATACCATAGTATAAGCATCATCCCTGGATAGAGTGCCGTGCAGATGCACTCAGACCCCTTGACTTGACTAGACATTCTGCTGTACAATTAATTGACTTGAAATTTTATTCTGTATTTTTTCATCTGAGTTCTGTGCAAAGCACTCTTTCAAAGGGAAAATAAATGAGTATAAAATGAAAATAACAGACAAAACAAAGTAACGTTTCTTATCTTTCACTCCAATAAATATTGCACTTACATTGTACTGAACAATGTTTTCCTTTCTTTTTTTTAAATATTTGGTTCTTGCAATCAAAGGTGAGACCAGGTTTTTATTCCCTAGATCTTAGTGGGACTTAGCTGGATTTTAAGGTTTAGGATGGACTCTCGCGTCATTGCATTCACTCTAAATCCAGCATGCAACTATCAGTATTCAGAGAACAAATGTGAAGGTCCCGATTAAAGGCAGAGGAGGGGATAGAAAGGATAGCACGCGTGTGTGTGTGTGTGTGTGTGTGTGTGTGTTGGGGTTTTTTTTGTGTGTGAGGACAAACTCTCTGTTATCTTTTTTTCTGAATTGAGTTACATGATTGAGTTACATGATGTCAAATGACATCAAAAAAGAGGTACAAATAGTCTGAGTACACAGCTGAAATACACTTACTTTCTGCTATAATCGATCTTCCTGTCCAGTCGTCATTAATCATCTGGATATTTCCAAAATGGATGTCGCTGAAAAAGATGCGGTTAGTGCCCGCTGTCTTCTGACTGTAGTCAAAAGCCAAGGCTATGACATTCTTGAAAAAGGCAGGCTTTTCAAACGGTTGGATGGGCGAGTTGAGGTCACTCTCATCCGAGAGGTGGATACTTTTCAGTATGGTCCTCTCAGAGTAGAGTAGGTAGCCCTCATAGCGCTCACAGGCAAAGCCGTCCTCTGCCAAGTGGCCGTGGGCACATGAGCACGTCCGGCGCCCGCTGCCCAGGTGGAAGCAAAGCTGCTGGCAGCCACCATTACTCCTCGCACAGGGGTTGGTACCTGTGGTGCCAAGAAATCCCAAAGCGTGTACAATTACTGTTTAGCCTCTGGTCCTCATTCTGTGTAATTATATTTACATTATATGTGATTATACATTACAGACGAGACCCATAAGGACAAATAGCAAAGCCAGAGATTTGTAAAGTGCATGCTATGATGACCTCCTGCAACACTAATGCCACAACGAGGGTGACGGTGTGAATCAATAACACCATTAAGTTGAAACCTCAACCTTTCTCCCGGCCTCTATTAAAGACTGTCACGTCCTTCAGGTTGACCCCCAGGCCGCTCCTCATGGTCACCGCCTCAGTGGTGTCAGTCTTGAAGCCTCGTCGGATTGAACCGTTGGAGTGAGCCCTGGAGCACACGAGAGAGGGGGGCAAAAAATGACCTGCTGCTGTTTTATCGCAGAAAGCCTATTCTCACTTCTCAGTGATACAGTGTAATGACAAACCCACTGAATTCCTGAAATGAAAGAGATCATAACAGTGAACTAAGTGCTTGATTTGATGGGAGGATGTGAAACCATCTGCCCTTGGTAATAGCGCTGAAGTCTGCCTAGAGTATTCACATATATAGGCGCTGCCCCTCATTATGTGGAAATAATGCTGGAAGATTTTCACAGGGGACTTTTGAAGGCAAGGGTTAATGCCACGTTAGTACTGCAGACTTTGCAGACTGGTGCACGTGTGCACATTTAAGGAAATAATAAATTACCTGTCAGACCAGTAGATGTAAGGCCCGAACACAGCCACTGAGAACAGGTCTACGTTGGCCGCTGACAGTACAATCTCTCGACTCTCACCGGTCTCAAGGTTGATCCTCTCGATCTTGTCGGTGCGGGCGTCACACCAGTATAATCTATTTTCCTGGAAAGTAAATTGAAAATGCATATCACGCACCAATCCTTTTAAGGATGCGAACACCTCACCTGCAGAAGAATAGGATGAGGAGGGAGGTATGCAGAGTGGAGGGGGGGGGTTGATGACAGTGTCTACACATCAGCAACAATGGACTGTACCTCGTAGTCTATGGAAATGCCGTTGGGCCACGCAATGCCTGAATTGACCAGTGTGACCTGGTCTGACCCGTCCAGGCGAGAGCGGCCTATGCAGGGGTTCTGGCCCCACTCAGTCCAGAAGAGATACCTAGAGAGATCCATGTGATATCATTAAGTAATGCCTCGTTTAGAGCCATAGCCATATCATGAGCAAAGATGCTGATATTACTTAAGTATGCAACCCCTTTTCTTCATTTGGAGTAAACTGCCACGCTAGCAAAACTTAGCTGAGTGTTTCCTGCCATCTGTTTCTCAGATGTCATGTTTAGGTTGCATTCAGACAATCTTAACAGTGTTTTCCTTTCAGCCTTCTTTGCCTGCGCACAAAGGTGAGACCAGGAGCCTTAACTAGATGTCAATGGGACATTATTGGATTTTAGGTTGTAGGCTGGACTCTCCTTTCAACAGAACAGTATGGGATTTATTATATTCCATATATGCCATGCTCCAATGCCTTCCATTGTAAAAATGACTGCAAATTAACACATTTAAACTGCACCTGCTGTGTTTTTGAGTTTAGCTGCAATAAAGGAGGATTTATGTTTTCTTTTAAACCTCGAGAACATGACTCTCATGTCATCCATAAATTATCCATATATCTCATAGGAGTTGGTGATTCTGTGTATAATTCACAGTTTTGCTAGTGTGGCAGTTAAGCCCAAACAAAGCAAAGGAGTTGAATAATTACAATATGTAAGCCAAAATTCTCTCTTACTCTTTATACTATAACAGAAATCTCTGCAATTTTGCTTTCACTTGGTAGAACAGAGAAGTCAGAGTAGAAATCTCTAATAAATGTGTTGTGATGTAATAGCACAACAAAATCAATCAACCACAAAAAGTCAAGTGGTCTGGATAATTTTGTAAGGCACTGTATAATGTTACATGTTGGACTTCTGGTTGGACTTCTGCCACTCAAAGAGTTCAAGAAAGACATTATTACATGCATAAAACGACCATTTCCCTATATTGTATAACTGTTTATTTTCAGTTGTAAATCCAAAAAAGACCTACACTTTGGTGTTTATTAATGTTTTGCCACGTAAAATAAAGACATTTCATTTATACAAACACAACAGCGGTATTGCTTGGATTTATTGGAAAAAAAACTGCCTTTTACAATTGAGAGTAAACAGTTAAAACAAAGAAGTGTTCATTCCAGCCATCTTATGAATCATCGAGCACCTGATCCACCCAATGAGGACCTGTAGTGACAATCAAAGACCCAGCAGCACTTCCTTCCTCTGTTTTTTTTTTTTTTTTTCCTTTGGCGTGAGAGAGACAGTTTTGGTGATTGACACAACGGAGAAGCCAGATCTGATCACTTAGCAACACCCTTCCCTTCCCTACCCTTCACACTGACCACTAGAAATTGAAAGGACTGCTGGGCCCTGCTGGTCATTGCATAATGATATCTTCACGTCACCATGGCAGTACCATTAGATGAACAATCACTGCAGGGTCTTGCAGAGGCTGTTGACATCAGTACCTTTTGTCTTCGGCCAAAACCAGCTGCTGCTACTGACAGCATGCAGGCAGCATTTGCTTCCTACCCATCATCACCTTTGTATGAATTTTCTGGAGGTGGATGTGTTGCACAATACTCTGCTGATTAAACAAGACTTCTGGCCCATCCATCTGCAATAAGCACTTTAGAAACTACTGTCCCGTGGGCAATAGGGGAACTACTGATAACAGTAAACAGTGCATTGACACAGTGAACACTCTCCCAGTCAGCTGATGCAGATGGCTACTTCAGCTATTTTTCTCAGGTTTACCCTTTCTGTGGGTGTACAGCAATGGCTCTGGGTTGATCGAGTCCTTCAGATATGACCACTGAGCGATATGCACCATTGAGACGGGAGATTTCTATCAGGTTGAAACCGTGGTCCGTCCAGTACAGGTTTCCTGTGGAGAGAGAAGCCATAGTAAGGTGTGTAAAAAAGCTTTGCTGATCCTGAGAGGCACAACATGTATCAGAGGGTCACTTAACGAACAAACAAAGCCAATGTAAAATATGCATAATGTCACACATATAGTACCAAATCTGTAGTCGGATATATATATTTTCCAATTGAGTGTTAATGAAAATTCATGTTTTAAAATTTTAGATGTCATCTGAAGCACACTTAGCTGTCTGTGTATGTGATATAACTACAGCTCAGAGCCAGGATTAACATTTAAATAACTCAGTAAGTGTGGCCTTAAGTCTCACCATAATGTTTTTCAATGCCCTTAAAGTGATTTTTTTAATGCATATCAAATCAAAACAGAGAACCACAGCTAAATAATAAATAGAAGACTGGTAAAAATCTTTCCTTGAGAATCAGTTACACCAGTGACTGGAACAAGAGATGTATGATCAGCAGCATTATGAATGAAATAAAAATTAATCTACTACCTGCTGGAGAAGGAAAAGCTTACATTTAAAACTTTGTATTACATGCATATCACTACTGTGGCTTTACTCCTGTAACGGTTTCTGTAATTATGACATGACGTTCATTCAGCATGAAAGAAAAGCAAAAAATAAAACATGAGTCGTCATTATTATCATGGGAAGAGGGAATTTTTAACAATCTGGTTAATTTCTTTTTAATCTGGTTAATTTCTTTTTTTTCTGTTAATTTCTTTTTCTATAACAACCAGACAACTGGCTAACTGTCACTGCTGATTATGAGTGGACTCCAGCTGATCATTAGCAGTCTCTATTTCCCAAAGAGTCATAATACCAACCAGCGATCCAGTCCACAGCGATGCCTTCCACCCGGCTGATGCCAGTAGTAATGATGTCCTCCCTCCAGGTCTGATCCCGCTTGGCACGGGATATTCTGTTCAGGCCCATGTCTGTCCAGTAAACTGTGTCATTTCCTGCAGAATACGCCATACGATTCATGACAAGAGGAAAAAGGATGATGAATGTGCCTGCCACAAAAGTATTTATGCCCTCAAACAAAGCAGCTCATGAAACAGTACTTTACTGCAGCACGGCCCATTTCACCAAATGTGGGGTGGGGGTATAAAATATGATGATGAGAATACCCACAATGCCACACAGCACATGCACAGATCCCTGTTGACATGTAGTGCCTCAATGGGAAATGTAATTGTTGACTGAATTTTATTGGAGAATATATTGCTTCATGCAAAACATGGTGTCTGGTAAAAATGTTATAGACTCTTTCCCATTTTATAGCCCAGTTTCATGAGCATATGAAATAGTACGTGATTCATTTCTGCTTCAGTCTTTAAATACATTTCTGGGTACAGTTGGCCCTATAAGCGCTGTTAAGAGGTTAGGCGACGTCATATGTTTATTTGCACTCCCCTGTTTATGTTGCCTTCACACTCTGTTAACACATATCTCACATGTGACAGAATCCAGCTGGAGGGCTTTCATCTTTTCATGCTCTGGCGGCCTGCCTTCCATAATGACATGCAAATGATATGCGTGAGCTATCAGCTGCTGCTGGCTGGGCTTAGTGGCGTATTTGCATGTTCACCTGCACCAACTAATAAAGGGGAGGGCAATCGCCAACCTCATTCTGTACCTAGGCAATGACTAATTTTAGCTTAGCTTATTTCCTCCTTTCCAAAAGCTGCGGTCACACATCAAGATTGCTGTTGACCTTGGAGGTCAGTGTGAGATTTCAGGCTTGTGCAGTGGTTATTGGGTAACAGACACGTGTGCAACGATTACTCTGTGTAATGAACAGCCCAGGCTTCTCTTGTTCTCCCTAACCCTGTGGGTGTGTGTATCAGCGAAGCATGTGTGTTGATGCACATTTGTCTGCACTGTATGTATGTATGTATGCAAGTGTATGCTGTTTGTTTGCCACACGACATCCAATTTCCTTTACATAGTTTTTCTTATCAGCATCAGGGGCAACCTATAACATACACAGAACGCAAGCAGCCTATATTATATTCATAGTGTAATGAATCTATCATATTTATCATATATATTATGCAGAAGGAACGAGGGATAAAACAAATGACAACCCAAGCTACTGGGTTTATGCTTTGCAGTGTACGTTACCTTCATTGGATACAATATCTTGGGAACTGTTTTGCATCAGAGGCTTCATAGGAAATGGTTGGGTGTTACTCATGCTGAGGTTCCCCTCTAATATGAGCTTATTACTCTTTCATCTTTGCTGCACTCCACAAGCCCACAGACCATTATTCAAAAGGTTACAACCCAGTATAACAAAGACCTTTTCCTCCCTCTCAGTGCTAGATGTTTGATTAGAAATGGTTTGTACTGTAGGAAATAAAAGCAGGTAAGGGAGGGTGGTGTGTACTGCGGTCTATTGCAACACCATTGAACAGTTTGGAGTCACTTGGCTTTGGACATGACCACACACTAATTTAAACTCTTCATTGTTCCCAAGTGAGAGATTTTAACAACAAATCAACAAATCACTAACTTTAATTTGTAACATGTAGTATATGCTATGTACTATGTCATATGTACAAAGCCTGTTTTAAAGGGATTATGCTTCATTTGACTCTATACAATGAAGTGTGTGTAGAAAGAAAAGAGAATGTGTATGACATACAGCAGTAATAATACAGTGATACTGTATGGATCCCCCTGGATCCCCAAGTCCAGTGCAGAACAAAATCCCTGGAGCTTACAGACGTGAGGTTTGAATTCAGGTCATTTGGTTTGAGGACACTTTCTGTAGTCACTAGGCCACTCTGCTGGCCATAAATGATTGTTTTTCCTTGCAGCGTTTGTGATTTGAATCCACAAAATTACCCAAGTAGGTCTTAGCTTATGTCTCAGCAGGCTGCTACACTGGCTGTGTTAGACCTGTATGTGTATGTACATAT
>OMKZ01035326.1:11384-34044 GCA_900302535.1 Neoniphon sammara | reverse complement strand
CCACCCCTTACTTCCTCCAAGGCAGTGCAGAAAAGGGACAGGCTCCTGCGTCTGTCAGAGGCGGACCTGCTGAAGGCCCAGGAGGCTGAGCAGAGCAGGGCTGTGGAGTCGGAGCAGCAGAAAGCTGCAGCTGGCAGCCTGGAGGCAGAACTCCAGCTCAGAGAGCCAGCGCAGAGAGGCAAAACATGGCCCAGCTGCTGCAGCACACACAGGAGCTCAAGAAGACCCACGACCGCTGCAGACACCAGTAGGACAGTTTCGGGGAAAGACTTGGCCTTCTATACATGATTGAGAGGATTGTCATGGAGTGGCTTGGCAGACTGAAGCATATGCCATATTTTTGAGACAGAGTGTGTGTGCGTGGAAGTTCAGCTTATCACTTGTGCCGCACAGCCTGACACACACACTCACACAACTCTCTCCTCCATCCTTCCTGTCATTTTTCACTGTCAGATGGGTTGGGAATGTCCTGCAAATCTTCTAGAGAGAGAGAGTTGTCAGATGCATTTGGTTTATTGTTCTCTTTCTCCACTGTCAGCTTCTTGTCAGTCTTTTTCTTTTTCCTCGTGTCTTTTAGAAGAGGCTATTCAAATTATGAAATCACAAAAAGAACGGTGAAACAGAGAGAATGATTGAAATGGTATAAATTAGGAAGAGAGGGATGAAGCATGGGAGTGACAGTGACAGGTTTTTAGTGTCAGGTCATCTAGCCTCCAGTGCTGACTTTAATACATTGTGGGAGAAGATCACCTGTGCGTATGATGTCCCAGCTGCCTCAGCCAA
Source organism: Neoniphon sammara (assembly GCA_900302535.1). Classification (NCBI taxonomy): domain Eukaryota; kingdom Metazoa; phylum Chordata; class Actinopteri; order Holocentriformes; family Holocentridae; genus Neoniphon; species Neoniphon sammara. The sequence goes on along the minus strand of OMKZ01035326.1, from coordinate 33,261 downwards.
TTGCCTGCAATAAAACTGCCCATCAATTCACTGCCGCAGGCCTTTTGTGTGGAACACACACATCTACACACACCATCTATTGACAAAACTATGAAAGCATGCGCATATGCATATTAAAAGATTGTTAACATATGCACACACAATAAAAAAAAAAGTAAAAGTAAACAAAGTGGAGACTCAGCCAGAAAAAGGGCAAACAAAATACAGTAGTTAGAATTTGTTCAAGTGGAAAGTCTAGCTCAGCAGGAGACTGCAAAACAGCTGTGTGAATACTTTAAGGCAGCTGTTCTTATAACTTTCACCCCAGCACAATGGATTTACAGGAAAGTGTTGCTGCAGGGACAAATGTGTGCACGGTATGAGTGTGTGTGTGTGTGTGTGTGTGTGTGTTTTTATTTAATTTTTTTTTGTTATGTTTCATTTTATATGTGTGTGTTTACTCTCTTATCCCAGCCCAGGCGCTGGCTCGACAGGGGGAACGGGCTTTGCTGTTAGAGGGTGGGCGACGGCAAGCACAGGAGCAGCTGGCAGAGCGGGTGGCAGCCAGGAAGAAGCAACCAGCAGAGCTACAAAGGCTGGAGGAGAAGCCTCACATGACTGAGCGTGAGCAGCAGAGCTCCAGGTATACACTTCACAATCATTAGAGCTCAAAATATCATAACTATGTTCCTCAATACCCTCTTCCCCAATGCTATAAGCACACACTTATGTATTCTCAGATGACCTGAGCTGTTTGAAGCTGTCAGTGCTATTACCATACGAATTATCTTGAGACTGCCTGCATTTAGTTGCCTATTTATATCTAATGTGATGCTCAGTCAATATGCTAAAACACCAGGAAATTGTCTGTGTGAAGGCCTTTAAAATCAAGCTGTGCCTCAGACACACCGTGCTGTGGCTGAGAGTGTTTCTGCACTGTGACTCTTGGTGTGCTGTGTCCTCTGCCTCCAAACCCCCCCAGTCTACCTTCCACCCCTCCCATTCCTCGCCATCCGTCTGGGCTGCGTGTGGGCCAGGCACTCAATAGGTGGATCATTTCGGGTCGGGGCCCTCTTGTGAAATCAGATGTTTAACTGGCCAGGAGAAGAGGGACGGGAGCATCTTAACCAGCACCTTGCCAAAGGTCTCCTGTTCACTCAGCCGCCGGGGCCACTCTGAGCACGCCTGCCACCTGCCAATAGGCATTAGGGAGGATTTAGTAATTAAGTGATAGGCTGAGGACTAAATTGGGTGTTTGTGGGCTGGCGAGCCACCCCAAGGTCCCTACAGCCATGCAGATAGGGGATTCTAATTGCCAGGAATATTGATCAGCCTGGTGAGGGGGGTGCACAGGGAATTCACTGGCCATCGATTAGCTGTTACTGCGGCCCACTTGTCAATGGAAGAGGGAGGTGAGCATTGGAAAGGCTTGGGGCTTTTCCCACAGTCTGCCTCGCCACCGCCAGCCACTGACACACACCGCAAACGCACACACACACAGTCAGTGACACAGCATCTTGTCTTCAAAGGCTCCTCTCAGCCATCCTGTCCAAATCTGTCAACTGATAAATCGTACCCTCGGACTGTGTATGGGTCCAAGAGTATTGTATCTCAAAAAGGAGCAGAAAAAATGGCTTTGCAAGAGGCTCCTTGGTAGTATGTGTATTAATAAACTGCCACCCCAACCAGCCCCATTTCCCTCCCTCCCTCCTGCTCCCTCCTCCTCCTCCTTATAACTTGCATCCCTGAGCTTGCAAGAGCTTTGACCCGTGGCTGTGGTCTTAGTTAATGTCGGCAGGAGAGAGGGGACTGAACTAGGCTGCCCTCTACAATTTAATTAGTTGCTTCACCTGGCGGTAAATAGGCCCTGGTCACCCCTAGCACACACACACACACACACACACACAGCTCTCTGATTCCAATTCTTTCACTTATGCTCCAGCGATATGTCACCATCACAAAACAACATGCCATACCAAGCGATACTGTGCAGGCAGAATTAGTGAACATCCTCTCATTAAATGTTAAAGCTTGCCTGGTCAGATTAAATCCGTCACACATGCACACACTGCCGTGCATTGATTTAGTTCCATGCATGACATACTTACAGCGCTTTAATTTTCTGTGGCTGGGCTGAATATTGGAAGCAATCAATTAGGAAAGGAGGGGCAGAACAGAAAATAGGAGGAGTGTCATTTTGTTAAACATTTTTATTTGAATATAGACAGAGTTTTGAATGAGTTTGACGTTATTGCTCAATTTTGGTGTTATTCTTGACTTTTATTTTATTGAAATCATAAGATTCTCCATTCCAAAAGAAAGGTCATATAGCTCATATAGCTGCTATTTTACTCTACTTTGTGAAAGTCTTTAAAAACAGTGAGGGAATGCTACACAACAGCATGTAACCTGAGCAACTTTAACTTCGTGTCATTACCATTTTGCACAGGCTTTATAGATGAAGTTTGTTATAACCTATTCTGAAATGTATCTTTCATAAATTAGTAACAAAAAAAAACAAAAATTATCAGAGATAGAGGGTGCTCTTTCTGAGTTTGCCATTTCAAGGATTGTAGACATCAAATACATTTTATCAATAATAATACCACTAAAAATAATAATAACTTTATGTGGCACTTTTTATACACAGACTGCAGCTCAGAGTGCTTCACATTCAGTCAAGCATGTTATTTTGAAAACAGATGCCCTGCTGGGCCTGCTGGTGGTGCTAGACAGAAGGTCATGGTGTCACCAAAATTGCCAGGTTTCATCGTCTAGCCAACATGAATGTTTTCACCAAATTTCATGGTGATCCACTAAACTGATTTTGAGATATGCCACTCTGGATCTGACCGCTGACCAATCAAGCCCGCTTCCCAGTGGGGCAAATAAATAAATAAATAAAAATAAAGATAAGACTAGAAGATAAAACAAGAAAGCAAGGTAAAACTAGAGCGCAGTACAGAGAGAGAGACAGCAATGAAGGGTGATGAACCATACATAAAACAGTGCTAACTGAAATGTAATCAGTATAACAATAACAATAATGACAAAAGGCTAAAAGTCAAAATGTGACAAAAAAGAGAACGGCTGCATACGATCTCAGTTCATAGATTAGTGTCTGATTACATGTTTGAGGACCCAGGAGGAGAATCTGAGGAAGGAAGTTGAGGAAAGCAGGTAGGCAAAGCTCAGCTGTCAGCAGGAGGCCAAAACCACAAACAAGAAGCACTACAGCTGCAGGGAGAACAGAAACCAGGTAGCACAGCACATATATATACAGTACCATCCCTATAAGTGATGGAGTAGTGATGCTCCTGCCTTTTTCTAAATTTCCATTTCACAGTGGACTCTACACCTGTGTTATGTTCTATCATCCACTCAGCCATATTGTATATTAGTCATTTATCAGATGTTATAATCCAGAGAGACTTACAATTAGTGAGCAGGAAGTTGTCTGGTGTTTTGTTCAAGTCTGTTATGAGGCTCAAACCTGCATCCTCTTGGTTCTCAAATCCCATATGGATATATAAAACATTTTTAAAGTATGTATTGTTGATTAGCCATTAGACACAGTTTAAGTTCCCAGGTCATCTTTGCTAATGTTGGATTTGTACCAGTGAAATGAACTGGAGAAACACTGAGAAGATGGTGAGAAGGTGCGCTGCACGGCCCAGTCTCTAACGTGAGTCATTTAAAGCCTATTACGAAACATCAATATATTGACTGAAGTAAGTGTCTCAGTGTACTGCTCTGTAAACACATAGTTGGTTCGGTTGTGCGTGTTTTATCTGCTGAAATCTTATCAGGATTGGAATCTTTTCATCCTCAGTTTAGTTAATCATGGTGACATTTGGCTTTAGAGCCCATGATCTGAATCTGTTTAGAAAATCCCATCACTCCTGAGTTTGGTCAATTCTGATTTAGCCTAGCATGGATTATTAAATAATGTACTTTTGATTTTCATTTGACTTGTACAGGCTGAAGGTTTTGTTGGCTGATGGTTTTGCTTATGTCTCACTGGGTACAGTGTGGTCCTGCCACAAGTGTTAGGTGTTTGACTTCCACCGGGCCCTTCATGTTACAGATATATGCATTCAGTGTACTGTAAGGTACTTTGAATAAGAGTATTTTCCAAATGTCATATGGTGAAATTTGCCCTGTGTTGTATGAAGCAAGCTAAACATGTATTTTATTTCAAAATTTCAATGTAGTATGTGAAATATTACATTGTTCAATTAGTGCAGCGAGTAATAGACAAATGTCATATTGCTTTAAAATCCCTTCTTTATATACTGAATTTTTATCCCATATCCCATACCAAAACATTGTCCCAAGACATGGATTATGCAACAAATAATTTGAATGATAATCATGGATTGATTAAGTAGACGTGCCAGACAAACATACACTACAGGAACTTTTTATACCACTTTTATAACCCGTAATGCACTCATCACATTAGTATTTATCTGTTGATATTTGTGGCAGCAGAGGCAGCAGCAGTCTGTGAGGTGAATGTCATGGTTTGAATTCCCGTTCCCATCTGACCGTCTGAACATTTCCAAGGTCGTTTTGTCATCTCTGAAGGGGGGATTGTTCCCCGCACTTGTCTCCTGATTGAAGCCTGGCTACACCCGTTTATACGCCACTCAGACTCACCCTCCAGCCATGCTCTTAAATTGAATTAGTTTCTGTCTGAATTTGTGTTTCAAAACTAGTAATTATTTTTTAACCCCAGAGGAAGCGAGGAAGCAGAGAAAAATGAGTCAGATCTGCACAAGTCATGAAATTTGACGATATATGATTCTGCACCAACCAAAGGGACACAAGCCTGAAGCACAGCAATTTACCAACCATTCATCTGTTAGCAAATTAAATCACACCACATTTGACATCTTTTAGAAAGTTAGATAAATCTAATGAAAAAGTTTCTCTCTCAATTACCATCTGAAATTAATCTCCTTAATCCCAATTTGATCTCTTTCATGCATATAAGGGGGTATCTTTCATCTGCCCACCTATGTGCTTTAAATCTCCACCACAGAGTTAAGATGGCACATGATTATCAAACCTAGTCCTACGTGAAACTCCAACACTCACATAGTGGCATGAGATGGGAGAGCCGATTAGGGGAGATGAGGAGAAAGGAGCGTATCTGACAGCCGCCCATTATCTCTCTTTGTAGCTGAAAGAGCAGGAGACAACTGTAGTCGGTCAACAGGAGTGTGTGGCAGAGCTGCAGAGCGCCACCCAGAGGCAGCAGCAAGCATGGCAGGTGCAGCATCAGCAGTGCAAGGCACAGCAAGAAACACAGACGAGAGGTCAGAGAGCAACGCACGTTTACATCAGCATGGGTCAGTTCAACTATATGGGCCTGTGTGATATGCAGCAGTTTGACCTATAGAGTATCATGATATTGTTTTTCACAATACTCTATTGATTCTCTAGTCCTTTTTTATTGCTAAGTATCATTTATGCACTTCAGCTTTTATGCACACTTTCATATGATGTTTTAAGCTCTGTTTCAACATTTTCAGTCAGTTTTGTAGAGTATTGTGATACAAATCATGAATCATGATCCATATTGCATTGTTAGTTTCTGTAGGCTATTCGATCAGCAGATGACATCTGAAGGACAGGAGGTGTGCAACACTGAGCAAAAATCTTCTCACATTTATTGAAAAAGGCATAGGTTAAGACATCCATTTTAGGAATCAATATTGGATCAAATTAAGATCCATATTTTCCATATTTTTCCCCAGCCCTGCTCCCGCTCATTTTAATACGTCAACTGTGCCGCGGCTCTGTTTCCTTAAACTGCTGACAGTATCCGAGCAGCCATGAATGAATGGACGGTGCATGATACTGATCAGGCCTAGTTGCACACCGACTCTCCCCTCTTTAAGCAGCTCTTTGACCAGCCGCTGCCCTGCAAGCCTCAGGCACAACCATGATGTGAGTGCTCTATAATAGGAAGGAAAAATAATCTCATCTCCTTTCTCAATAGTGGATATCAGTTTAAGATAGCCAGAGCTGGGAGGGGGCATGAAGCTGGCCCCCTTTCACAGAGTGCTCTGGTCATTAGTGTGGACCACACAGACCCTCTCAAGTAGAGACATAACCTTCAAGGGTCACACTGTTCACTAATTATACTCTACAGGCAAGATCAGGTTCTGTTGTCAAGAAAAGGGGTGAGACTTGTAGCATTGGCCTTTCTATGTATTCCTAAAGCTGATTGGATAACGAGGTCTCTTCTCCCAACTCGAGGTTCGAATATAGAATAGACTTTATATTACCAGCCAGCAAGTTTTTTATTTTAGCTGCTCAGATGTTCGACGCAGTTGCGCTCTGAAATGTCTTCTTCTCAGATAGCCTTTTGTATTAGTGTTTTACTAGTTCCATGTATTTGTTTTGGTTTGGAGCTCTCGGCGTTCACATTGTTGCTTGAGCTCTTCGCTGTGTGTGTGTGTGTGTATGTGTGTATATGTGTGTGTGTGTGTGTGTGTGTGTGTGTGTGTGCGCACTGACTTCTGAGCCAAGGGCACATCTCTGGCACATCTTTAAGGCCTGGCGTCAGCCTTCTTAAGTGCTGTCAATGTCACATGGTAACAGCAGCGCTGCAGCCCTCTTAATTGGTTTAGGAAAAGCATCCTTGTCATTTTGCGGTCAGTAAACTCTGCCAGAGAAAATGAAGTGCAAGCTGCTGCCACCTCCTCAACCCCCACACAGCCAGACTAACAAAAAAATAATGATTATGTGCCGTGTATGTTTGTGCGTTAGCTGTCTGTTTTCACTTCTTGCTTTTAGAAATAATTGCTGTTGGTTGTGTGGCTGCATCAGAGGAAGGGCATTAATGATTCTCACTGGCCGCAAGGAAACACTACGCCGCAGAGGGCGGGAGGAGAGCAGCTCATTTTTTGGCCCAAATGTGTGTGAGCTTGTGTGTGTGTGTGTGTGTGTTGTGTGTGTGTGCGTGCGTGTGCATATCTGTGTCTCACTGTGTTTCTTAATTTATTTTTGGTAGCTTTTTTGTGTTCTGTCTTTTTTGTACAGTATATATTGTATGTAGCCTACAATAATTACTGTAGCAGTGTGTGTGGCTATGTACGTGTATCTATGAGAGAACATACTGTATGTGCGTGCGTGCTTGTGTTCGTGTGTGTGTGTGTGTGTTTGTGTGCGTACAGTGTGTGCATGGCTGTCCTTTTGCACGGATTAGCTGGTGAATGCTGTGAGAGGATGATCAGACTGGGAGCACACCAGGGTTGCTCTGCGATCACACAGGGATTATAGGGGGATATGGAGCTGTAGTGCATTCTGGGGCCGCCTCCAGTCAGGCTCATCCCCGCCACGCTCCCCTCACACACACCACTTTAATTGCCTTTGCTTCTTTCATTACTTTTATTGCCTCTCCTCTGCATTGCGTGCTCCTTGGGCTTGTGGAAAGGTCATTGTGATGTTGGTGGTGTGCATACAGCCTCCGTCTCCCTGAATAGCAGGATATGGCTCTGGGGCTGAGGCTGGGGAGGGGAGTGACAGGACGGGGTAGCCGCTGATAGGTATTGCCTTGATTTTCTTCCAAAAACCCATTTATCATTTTAGAACAAGTGGGTGGTTTAACTCTTCATCACAGTTATATTTTCAAATAAACAAATAAACAAGGAGGATTTTGGGGTGCCAGTCTCAGTTAGAGATACAGGGAATAGATCCTCATTAATCTCCATGAGATCCAAACCGACTGGTTATACAGAAAATATGTTCCTGAGCAGAATGCAGAGTTAGGCAAATGCATATTCATTCAAACTCCATCAACTGGCAAAGGAAGGCAAGCTAGGCAGTATAAATGGAGTTTGTAAAATATCATTAGCTTGGATGCAGTGAAGAGGTGACACCCCTCGGTTGAAGGCAGTGTTTATGCCTGACATCTAGTACTGAATAGAGAGGAGAGTTTGGTGGCGGTAAGAGACATATGTTCACCTATTAGATTTCAGTATGGGGCGTCATTGACTCGTGAGTTCCTGAAATAATGAATCCTTGTCTATGCCAGGTCAGGTGAGTTCAATCAACCGGTTGTGGTCTCTCATTGAGTTTTTTCTCCCTCCAGGCTGGTACGAGTTGAGTGGCCAGTTGGCACAGTTCAAGAGCAGCTGCCATCTCTGGCAGCTCGGGGGGAGGCGATGGTGCTAATGAGACTGGTAGGTATGGTTCCCACACTAAGGAGGCCCAGGTCTGACAAACAACCTCCTTAGCTCTGTCAATGTCTCTGTGCCTGTTTCTCTCTGCAGGTCAAAGCCTTACTCTCTGGGCTTGAGTCTTTAGAGCAGAAACACGCTTTTTCAGCTGTTGAAGTACAGATGCAGATAACCTCTAGAAACTGATCAGAGCTTTGAGATATGGACATTGTTTTTTGTTTTTCTCTCACTGTGCCTCTCTCTCTTTCCCTTTGTCTCTCTCTCTTGCTTTCCGTCCTATTCCCTTGGTGTCTCACTCTACCTCTCTCTCCCTTTCGAGATGGACATTTTGCGTCGCTCCTCGGGCAGCACTCAGTCAGACAGCTCTTGTCGACAAGGGCAGTGAGCTGGTACTCTCCAGTCTCAACCAGTTGGTCCAGAAACAAGTAAGGCCTTAATGCACGGCACACAACTGCTGAAGTCTGCACTTGCACTCTAATTGTTTTTTATCATAACAATAGATTATGGACAGCATAATATTTTGTTATCTGTCCTAACTCTGTTGCAGGCAAGCAAACAAAAAAGTGGCATTGAAAATGAAAAGCAAAGCAAGAAGATCATCCATCTCACAGCCAAGGAGTAAGTGGACACTGGAAGTCGTATTTATGTGCTTTGTTTTGCAAATGCAACAGTGTGTGAAATACTGTGCATTGACGTACACATGATACTTTTAGGTGTGCAGGTGTGCATGTGTGTGTGCAGCCACCTGCAAGAGAGTGCACAGGGTCTGCAAATTGAGGTCAGGAGACTAAAAGCTGAGCTTGACAAGAAGAGGATTGAAGTAGAGAGGTTCCAGGTATACAATAAAGCACAAAAATAAATACAGTGGCACATGGAATTCACTGATATTGTGATGCAGTGTCAAATTCCACTTTAATTTTGAGTTTTTATTCATGTAAACCAGGCCATTACACAAACATTGGCTTATCCTTGATTGAGAAAACGCTTCAGTCAGCAGCACAATCAAGATAATGATTTTGTCATGATAATCAAACTGTATTTGTTAACAAGCTGATTGCTGAACATCATGATTAATTGGCAATAATCAAGTTGTATTGAAACCACCCGTCTTGGCCATAATGCACAGTGGTAATCAATACAGGATATTATGAGATAGTGTGTTAAAAATATAGTTGTACCACTTTGTAAGTAATTATGTTGTAATGTGTTTTAGATGTATGTTTTATGTTCAGTGTTACCACACCATTGCCTCTAATGTTAATCATCTAAACTACAACTCATAGACTGTCCACCACTATTCATCTGAACACATCGGTCTCTCCATTCACTCGCAGCACTGATCAAATACACAAAACATTATCATCAGTGGAAATAGTCACTACTGTCTTTATGCCTTCATTTTTTCCCTCTAGGTAGAAGAATATTATTTGTACAAATTGATCCTATACCATTAAAAAAACTGGTAGATTTTCTCCTGGGTCTTTAAAAAAAAAAAGTTTGGGATTTAAATTTGTATACAGCTTTATATTGACATATTGTCACTTCAACTTTATATCTACAGTGCAGAGTGTGGGTTGGATCCATGCAAACTATCCATTTAGTGCCTTGTGTCCTTTTTCATTGTCTAGCCCACAAGTGTTTGTACAGAATTTGCTGCCAAAACCCAGTTTACACAAAATAACCCATACATGTCCTGCACAGATGCCACCATGCAACTCCATATTTTTAATTTATGCACATATTCATGAGCAACACAACCTTTAATTTGAACTGACGCTTCTACTTACATAGAGTAAACACACAGTAATGTCAAATGTCCCCTTGTTAGGCCTCTGAGGCCAGTGTGTAGGACCAATGTAGTGCTCTTGCCAGACCTCCCATCTACTTGATCAGTACAGAGTATTACTGATACCTACCACTGACACAGTCCCTCCATCCTGATGTTGTACTGCTGTTTCTACCCTCTGTATCCTTTGACCACGTTTATAAACGAGACATGGCAGACTGACCTGGATCAGTGGCTTGGCTCTGATCATCCTGCTCTGCTCTCGGTGAAACTAACACAGCCCGGGCGAGGACCCCAGCTCTCCTGGAAAAGAAAGGCTGCAAATCTATACAAACCCCAGTGACTACATGCTCTGTGCCTGGCTCCTGAGACAGTGTCAGTGACAAAGCGGTGAGCTTTCAGACAGAGTGTGAGTATTTCTGGACTGGGCCATCTAAAACACGGGTCAATACAAACACTCACCACACATCACAGACAGTATCATCAAAAAAGCAAAGCTGCTGCACAACTCCCAGGATTTTATTGGCTGTCATGTTGATTTTTCTTGTTCTGGGATTAGCATAGGCCTCAGTGTGTTTCTGTGGCTAATGGCCTGTGTTTTCCGGCTGTGAAATCAGCAGCCTGAGAGCCCCGAACAGCCTGCACATCGGTGTTTGAAGTCCCCCGCCCCCCCCTGCGCTGTGCCTCTGTGCCCCGCTGGGCCCTGCTGTTAATGCAGCACCAGCACGTCTCAGCCACTCTCTCCATGTCCCAGACTGGAGGCTCTCCTTTACATACAGCCATGTTTAGCACTCCTCTCCGTATGCACACAGTTTGACCCCCACTGCAATCTGCTTGACACTGGCCAGCTTGTCTCCTCCAGCACCTGCATGCCCCGACCTCAACTGATGGCTGTAGCTTGTTAACACTGAAGACACATTAGCACAGTCAGTTGGGAAAATCTTGAGGGTGGCCGAGGGAGAAATTGATCAAAGATCTTGGTACAGCAACAAACAAGCTCTCACTGCTGCGGTTCGTGCCTCTTGAGGAAGAAAACTTCAGCCCAGCCGACCCAAGGACGTTCTCTCCCCTGGCCAGACAGACAGGCAGAAAGACAGACAGGTGTTAAGTCATGTCTGTTTACCAAGACCAGATAGGACACCCCCAGAAGACATGCCACTCAAAGCATCACCATGGAATCTACTATCTTTTTCTAAATCGAATATGAATTTTATATGTGTTGCTTGAGAAAGGGTTATTTATTGGTGAAATGGTGTTCCACATCGTTGTTTGACAGTTGAAGCCATCTCATTTTGCCCGGCCAATACCACCTTGCCTCAAAGTAAGCCAGATTTGTGTTCACTGGCATTTGCCTGTAATACATTCCTATCTGATATCCTCTCAAATTGAAACGAGGGAAATTGGGACTGATTGAAGGGATAAGTTTTTTCGCGGTGGAGGGAAAGATTCAGAGGGAGAGCCTGGGAAAACGTTGTGAACCCAATCAGAGCTGTGTGTTGACTGTACTGATTAGGAGCTTGTGCTAAGAAGAGCCTCTCTATCCCCTCATTCCTTCTGTTTACTTTGAGACAGCCTCCTCCTCCTCCTCCTCTTTTTTAGCACAACTGTCACTGCAGTGACTGCTGCACCCCCTCAACACACACACACTTTTCCTCACCCTCCCTCTAAACTATATCACGTGCATCACAGGAGGCAAAGACGTAGGGCAAAACTAGCCTGATTTATAAAAGCTTTACCAGGGTTAGATAGGGATTGTTTGAGTTTGTTAATGCATTCAAGAAGGTGCAGTAAACTGTAGTTGATAGTAAAGAGGAGCACTGTGGCAGAGGCTGAAACAGTAACCTGACAACTCTGCATGTGTGTATATTTGTGTATACTTTGCCTGGCCTGAGTCCAGCGGAGGGCAGAGGCAAACTCAGCCCATTAGAGCCCATAGGGCGAGTGGAGTGAAGTCCAGTTAATGTTTTGGGACGCACAAAAAGCCTGCAGGGAGCCGGGAGAACAGAGGTGGGCCAAATGAAAGCCGGAGAGCCAGGGAATAACTACAAATAAATAGATAAATAAGTGGATGGCATGAGAGGGGCTGAGGGAACGGCACATCCATTCTCACGCAGCACGTTTGTTTATTTATGGCGTCTGAAGGCCCGGGCTGAATGGGGGGTGGAGGGGGTTTGGAGAGTACACACACAGGCTATCCCTGGCCAGGCTCAGCTCCCCAGTTTTCATTAAGTGTCATTACCAGTACTTTCAGAAAGCTGGCCAGGCTGAGACCTGACATCCCCTCTACAGATAGTTGGGCATGCATATGGATGGACTTCTGATCCCTCTTATCCACCACTGAGGAGGGGGAATTAGGCCAGTGAGAAGGAGAGCAGGGGGTTTAAGGGGTGCATCCATATCTGGACTTTAATGGCAAAGATGGAGCTATTACTTGAATTGAGGGACAGTGTTCATGCTTGATTCGCCGTGGTGAATATGTCACGCAGGTTATCAACATTGTTGAGTGTTTTCATTTATTTAGATTTTTTTTTTCCACGATCATAAGGGTCATGTACACCCTTGTACAAACGATCAAGTGAATTTTATGCTCTTGTGAAGAATTGCATTTTCATTCTGGCCAATTGTACAGTATAGCCACGGCGCTGTTTTCAAGATGTGCATTTCCAGCTGCGCAATGTTCATTAGCAATTTCCTCTTCCAGTTCACTTCCTTGGAGAATGTCCCCTGATTGATGGGGGGCTTGTTCTGTTTATTTGTATATCAGGGAATGAAATATTCATATTGTACGCTTTTCCGAGCAGAAGTTATCTAGATTCAGTGTAAATGGTACTTGGGATTAGATTTTGACAGCAGATTGCTGTTATTAAGGGGAAAAAGCCAACCCCTTTGAGCAGTCATCTTCCTGGGAGGCAATCTATTTCTCTTTCACGCAGCCAGAGTGCTGGACCAGGCTCTTAATGCACTGAAGCAAAAGTGCTTCGGTCCGCAACCTTTCACGCCTTCAGCTCTCCTTTATGTGATTGAATAGTTAATAACTATGAGTCCCCTTTGAAAGCCTGTACCGTTGGTCCTTCTGAAGCACTTCTCTTCTCTTTGTCTGTCTGGCTGCTGTACCTGCCCATTGCTCTGTCTGCCTGCATGTCTACTTGCCCCAGATGCCAAGTCGACTGATAGCCCACCTCTTCTCCACCATCCCCTCTTACTTTTATCTTTGTCTCTCGCCTGAGTTGCGGCTTGTGTGTCTGGCTGTCTGGCTGTCTTAGTCTGTACATCAGAATTTTGAGGGCTAAGGATCAGCTTTTTCATCTCTTACATCCTCTTTCTCCCTCTCTCTCTCTCTCTCTCTCTCTCTCTCTCTATACACATTCACACAAATAGTCACACACAGACACACACTCTCACACAGCTCATTAGCGCACCCCACGTTCACAGCTCTGGCAGAATGTGACCCTGCCTAATTGTGTACCATGCTCATTTGTTCTCCCTGCATGATGTGACGATTGCTTATTTATTCTCCTCAGGGCTCCTATCCCACATTAAAATGATTGACTCATTTCATTCACTGCACATTTTCAAGCTATATTTGATAAGCTCATTTCCCTCGGCATTCAAATCCTTCCTATTCCCATGCTTAAAAGTTATAATGTTACCGAGGCAGATTATTATTCATACTTGGGATTGTTTCTTCAGCTAATTATCTGTGTTAGAAAATAATTTTGCATTTGTGAGTCTGTTTATCCCAGTGGAATTAAGCGGCACAAAAGGGCAGACATTAACGATGCAGTTGGAATAGCTGAGGAGCCAATTGTGTACACAAAGCTGGCAGACGCGGTCAACAAGAAGCTTAAGAGGGATTGGGACATTGCGGAGGCTTGGTCAGAATAAGCAGAGCAAATTTGCATTCTGTAAGAATTTGTGTCTGGTTAGAGACCTGTTAACATAAAAAGTCATCAAACCCTTTTGTCCAATCATGTAATAAGGGAGGCTGTGGTTTGACGTGGGAAAATACAATGACAAGTGACTGTTGATTGCTGGCGGGGCGAGGCAGGGGCATCATTACAGTAGGATTCAAGCTTTTTGCAATTCTGCCAGCTGACAGCCAGTCTCCCTCTCTTCCACTTGCAGTGACCTGGCCTCAGCGGCAGGGCATCAGAAATATGGGGAAGGGAGCAGAGATCAGCCTGCTGATGCAGACTTGCTTAGCAGTATACTGGTTAGGGATGCATAGATAGGTTTTGGTTTTGGTCGATATCAACTTGAAAAAGCAATGTTAGTAATGGATCAATGTTATTTCACTATCAACTGGCTAATTGTGAAAATGGAACTTCTGTGACCTTGTTTTCTAGGAGTGCTTCACCTAATACAGCTGTATAATTAGCAGCAGAATAAAACTAATAGTCTTTTGTTAAAAAAAAAAAAAAAGGAAAAAAAATTAATTGTCTCAAGACAGGTCTGTCTGAAAAGCTTTACCTGTTCTGCACTTGCATGTGTATTATGATTTTTACAAAAATTGCATGTCTGCATCAGCCATGGGGATGGGAAGATATCTGATATTCGTATCAGCCTCAAAAAAAAAACTTAAAATTTTGGAAAAAAAATTTCAGTGCATCCTTAGTACTTGTAGCTCAGTTCATACTAAAACACAATAGTAACAGATACAAAAATGGATGAGTGGTTGTCAGGATGGTAAGGTTGATGATACATTTGATATGTAAGTAATTTAGGGTAAAATGTGTTGAATGTTAATCTCCATCTGTATGCAGATGACACTGTTATTTACTGTTCTGCTAACACTCTTCCCAAGGCTTTGCAGCACCTACGATCCACATTTAATACTATAGAGGAGCACACCGTCTGTCAACTGAAGCTTTTCCTGAAAACAAAACAAAGCTCATGGTGCTCCAATGTCAGAAGGAAAACTCCACATCTAACAAAAATTCTTAATCTTCAGGGCAACAAAATCGAGACTCTTTCATCATCTAATTTGTATTAATGAATCCTTCTCTTTTAGGTTTCATATACAACACCTCGAAAAGTAGCTGCAAATACTGGGTTTTTGTTTTCAGAATAAGGCATGCTTTTCCTTTAAAGCTAAACAAAAACTTGTCGCTGCATCTTTTATGTCTGTGCTTGATTACGGAGATGCGCTAAATTTGCATGCCTCAGCTCAGTGCCTATGTGCAGTGGACACAGTTTACTACGGTGCCTTGAGATGTATTACAAATTGGAAAGCATTTACTCATCATTGCACTTCATACACTAGGATTGGCTTGCCGGTTCTGACCATATATTGTTTTTTTTATTTGTAAGGCAATGTAGGGCTGTTGCCATATCTTTGTGCTTTTATTTTGACAAAAAGTCCTGTCAATTATAGTTTGCGGTCACAAGAGTTATTTTTTCTTTCTGTTCCTCATGCTCGGACAGAACCTGGGAAAAATGCTTTTAAATAGGCTGCTCCCGATGATTAGAACAAAATGCAAGAGGTTTTTAAGCTCGATAAATTGGTTCCCTGTGGAGTTTTTAAGTCATTCTTGAAGGACTCTGAGAACAATAACTTAGGCTGTCTTTGTTTCTGCCAGATCCATTTTATTAATTTATATTGATATATTTTTAGAATTGTGTAATTTACATGTTTGTACTCAGTGACTCATTTTTGTCTGAAACATAATGTGCTGCTGCACATCTTGGCCAGGACTCCCTTTAAAAGAGATTTGTAATCACTGTGGGACTATCATGGTGAAATAAAGGTTAAATAGATAAAATTAAAATACGAGGCATCATCTTTTTGCCTTCATAACAAAGCCCCAATAATGATTAGCATAATTGCATTGTAATGTAACATGTTTTCAATGCCAGGTTTGGGCTTAATGCTCTGCTTTGAGCCATCTATTGCATGTTTTTGTCTGAATGAACTCTCCTGTGCTTTAGATCTGCTTTGACTGCAAGAGGAGCTCTGATTGGTCAAGGAGAGAGCCTGCGAAGGAGGAGGAGGAAGAAGAAAGCCTTGACTGCCAACCTCATCCAGCACAGTTAGCCAGTGTGTTCCCGCTGGTCACATTGGCAGCAGAGTTGCTGCGAGGGCCCTGGAAAGAAAACCCTTGGCCTTGCGCAAATGCCCAAGCAGACTCAGACCATTCTGTACACACCTTTCTGATCTCAGGGAGGCGTGATGCTCTCCTGATGATAACCAGTTGTAATCCATGAAAGGGGAACCTGCCAAACGTAAATCACAAAGTTTCCATGAATGACTTAAGATGCTTGATGTTATAAAAAGCCATAAAGAAGTATATTGTATACATGAGCAGTTATTTTATGTTCTCCCTGACCTATGTTGTCTATGTTGTCTCATTCTGATTAATTAAGCGAGTTTTTTGTTATAATTGTGCTTTCAGATTGCTTGACTTCACTGCCGTGCTATTCTTCATTGAATGTGTCAAAAAAAATTGAATACTGATAATTCAAAATGTCAGATTTGATGGAGAGAGACAGATGCAAACTGTATCTAGGTATTAAGTGCTGTTTGACTAATTTGAACCCCACCTATTTGATGTTAGATAAATATACACTGTTATTTTACATTGTACATTGTTATTTTTTTTATTATTTTTATCTATTGATCATGTCAAGGTTTCAGCTTCATTTTTTTAATAAACACAGGGTCAAATTTACGATGAGTTAAAATCAACTCTACTTCTCATGATGGATTTGGTATTTATGTTGATGTCTAAAAAAAGAAAAAGTTCAGTGCTCAGTATTTATTTTTTTTTTTTTAAATATGAAGTTTTAACCGTGAGTCACATAACTAGTCCTAGAGCTATAAAACCACAAGTCCATGTAGCCAAAATCTTAATGAATATGGACAGACCGACAAGAAATTGCAGCCAAATAAAAGAATAATAAAGGCATCTAAACCCTAACAAGTCTGCCTTTGTTCTTCCACTCCACCCACCAGAAGTTGGCTGTGTGAAAGCAGGCATTGTTGCAGCTTTGAGGGCAGCTCTGAGAGTTCCATGCCCATCGGCCTTCAATCACATGGGATGTCTGAGTTTGACAGTATAAAGTCTTTCTTCTAGAACAAAATAAGACCCCTAAGCAATAGTGGATGAGCTGTTAGTAAGCATACAGTCCACAGGGAGATAGGCCAAGCATGGTAGTATACAGTACACAGAAAGCGTTGGTTAGGGATGAGACAATAGAACAGTGAAAACATTACTGGATGCTGCAATACACTCAAATTTCTTACATTTACTGATAGAAGTAAATTGTATTTCTTATTTTGTGCTGTAGAGTTGCAGTTGACTTAGAACAGAACCAGACCTCAAGTTTATGAAAACACAGTGAAATAGTGTTCAAACTGGAAAACAGTTGAACAACCCCATCATAAGTATTGACTGGTGTCAGAAGAATTCCTTCTCATCCAAAATCTGTAGTAATTGACTCCCTTCTGCTTCTATAGACACTACAGCTATTGTCTTTCCTCTTCTTGCTGCGGCCTGTATTTCCAGTCATTTGGCTGTGTCCATCCTTTGTTTTTGTTTCACTTTTCAGAGGGGATTAGCAAGGAATGGCTGCGTGCTCACAGAGAAACCGAGGTGGCTCTGCAGCCACTGGATTGAGGGCAAGCTATTTGCTCACTGGCAGCCTGTGAGGATTAATCCCAGCCTTACAGGAAGAGGACACCATCGGTTTCTGCCGTGGCCTAATCAATAGGCAACATTCTCTCCAGCATAGCAGTCAATACGCAACACTTAAGGTGTCTAAGGAAACTAAAGAACACCAATAATTGTTATTAATGCATTGGATATCCCCCAAGCGCAGCATTTAGGAGTAATTCCCATCTAACAGACCTTCAGCCATCACATACATGTCCCACGAATGCCCTCCAGGCTCCAGTAAAGTGTGTAAAAATGAACAGAAACATAATGCACGGGTCCTGAAAAAGATGGCAAAGTACTCACTGCACCAATTGAGATATCCTGTATTATTCACAATACCTAGTCTGTGTTTGGCATGGACATTTAGGCAGTTTTTGAACGTTTAGGTATGTGTTTTAATGACTGGTGCTTTTCAGACCACATGCTGAGAAGTGTTGCTTGTGGAGTGGTATCAGCTTTGAAAAAAAGTGATTTACAAAAGCTTGCCTCCTTGATCAATTTAATTTTTCACAGTACAAAAAAGGCATGGGGTTTTTCCTTCTTATGTATTTATTTGTTGATTTATTTGTTTATTTATTTTACATTTTTCAATTGCTTTACATTTTCAATTGTACAAGAAAAGGAGCCAGTGCCACATTCATCAGCTGTTTCAAGAGTAAATGAAAAAGTGCAAATGAAAGCTAATGTTCAGTCAGAGCACAATCACTTTCGAACGTGAAGAAAATGTTGTTTTGCTCAGTTTTGTTAAATGTTTCAGCTACCTAACAGCATTATCACTCCAGTTAACTGTTGATCGAAAAAGAAATTCCTTGAAGCAACAAAGAGCACAACTCCCAAGATTGACTCACCGTAAGTATCTACTTCAGTGTGGACCCACACTGACCTGAATGGATTTTTAAATCACATCCCATCATAGTGTTTATTCAATTTAAAAAGCACAAGGTTACAGTTCACTGGTTTTAAGCATTCTCCCTCCACAAGGCCTAACACTGAATATATGTTGCAAGGACACTCGCTGCCATAGCCAACACACAGACATTGATTGTGCGGTGCAGTGAGTTAGACAGCATCAGAGGGCTTCTCGGTGAGCTTTCATGCCCCCACCCAAGCAGCCCACTCCGCATTCCATACAAAGCCACTCTATCCGTGTAAAGTGACGGACAGTTAACGACAAGCATACATTGCCTCCTGTTTCCATCGTAAACAACATGGGTTGAGGACCGGTGAAGGTAGGGGACTGAGGGTGTGGGCTTGTGGGTAAGGTGGGGGGGGGTTACATTCGAAATTCAATCAAGTGAAGGCCATCCCCAGCAGGGTAGGATGGGGGGGGAGCGGAGGGGGGAGATGAGAGGAAACTCAACTGAAGTTTCCACTGGGCCTGCTGCGCTCCTAATGCAGCCTTGGATGTAATTGGGTCCCAGAAGGCTGTTCATTATCGGGGGTGAGCGAGGCAACAAAACAGAAAGGGGTGGAAAGAGAAAGAAAATGTCTCATTCTCCGCTCCATGCCTCCATCCCAGCACTATTATGGGACAGGAGTTAATTAAAAGAGCAGTTGATGCCGCTGTTTTTCTCATCAATCTCACTTGTGCTCTTATTAAGTTTGTAATGACAGCAGAGCTTGTCCCTATCTGCCACCAGACACTCACAGCAAGGAGGGAAGAGGGAGAGAGAGAGAGGGAAGTAGGGAAAGGGTGGGGCAATTAATGGGAGGGACAGTGCATCTCAACAAATCTCACAGCGGTCAACAACTAGCATCCACCATAATCTTTCTATCAAATCTCAGGGTGAGGACGGATCTGGCCAGCAGATGTGAAAGCTGTACTCTTATGAAGAGACAGCTTCTTTGTGCAGGGGTGTGGCAGGACAGGAGCTTATTGGAGAGGTGTGGCTTTGCACCCTAATCCTGTGGCTCCTATCTCCATCGCCTTGGAGGCCATTTTAATTCCCTCCATCATTACAGGGACCTTCCCTGGAAAGCTTTGGTAAAGGTGACTGCTGACACTGTCATTCACAAGGACTATTTCAAAATGTCAGCCCATAGCCGAGATTTGTCTCATTAAAGTTGGTGGAGTCCATTATATCCATCCCCTCCTCCGCCTGCCATACTCAATCAAGACGACTTGGCGAATTGACGGGTTCGAGGGAACACTCATAATCATCCCTATTTGCATAAGGGCTACAGTGAGATAGAGAATAACACTGACCAACAAGAAAGGATTATTGCAGAGGGATTCTGCCGTGACACAGCCCTGAGAAATAAGACAGCAAGTTGTTGCACACCACTTATGAAGAAATCACAGCTAAGCCAGTCTCTCTTTTTTTTCTCTCCTTCCAAATGGTTGCCAACTAGCAAGAAAGGTTTCAGCTAAAAGACATCAAGAAATGTCAGCATAAACATGATGAAGACACTGGCTCGCCATCCAGGCTTTTGTTCGGCACTCTTGTGACCTGAAGATTTACATACAGCTCCAATAAAGCCAGACACAAGATCCACCCACATAGCTCGCCTCTTCATCTAGAGCACATCAACATCTTTATAGCTGAGAGGATCCAAAGCCGTGGGATCATTCATGTAGATCTGTGACATCTGCGTGTGAGTGCCTGAGTAAGGGCGGGATGGACTGAGTCTTTTGTTTCCCTCTGATCAGCTCTACTTGCCTCAGCTCACAACTGTGAAGCTGACAATACAAAAACAACCACTGCCTTCATTTCATTATGACCACCTCAGTTACCCAGCTTGCCAAAGATGCCGCGTTTGGGTGATTGAACATTTCTGTTTCACCCTTGTGTAACATACAAGTATGAACTTTTACCCAGTGGCCTGTCAAATAAATGGGGAGAAAAGGCTTCACATATGTGTGCAAGGCAGCTGGGACTGTTTAGAGAGTGAAGGACACAACTTTCTTGACCAAGTTGGGTCATTGTTCATAATTACAAAGTGCCACTTCAACTTTCTGCCTGCTGAGTCACAGATTAAATATTGTCTGATTGTAGCTCATAATTTAATTGAAGAGGTGTGTGTGTAGAACTGCAAGGAAATGCTAAAGCAAGTAAACACTCTTCTTTATTTGTTCACTTCTTCATGGTCTCCTAAAGTCAAAATATGGTATGAATGATCATTAAACCATGATCATTCATACCACTGCCATACTCACTCACAAATACGCCTCTTGATTTCCAAACTGTACACATATTGGCATAATCAAACATGATGCACTTGCAGTGCCCAAAAGGTCACGACAGCACTGTCTACAGCATCGAATGAGAATACCCCGAATTAAAAAATAGTAACATTTGTTTTTTCTGTTTACATAAAAAGTTGCGAGAAAAACCACTGACCAATATTCAGTCAGCTGTGTGAAAAGCACAAAACAAAACCACTATCACTACCCAAAACATGGCCTTTGCTAAACAGTTCTGTTACAGATGAACCAGTATGATATTGCGATCAGGGCTTAAGAGGGCACACATACACAACACGTGGTATTTCCCCCACATAAGACATTTTGAACAAACCCTTATAGGAGAATCTCAGAGGAAACTGGCTGATATTTTACACACAAGGACTATAAAAATAAAGCTACTTAGGCGTTTCATTCTGGATATTGGCATTCCTATGTATAGAGAAAAGCTGTGGTCCATTACACTGCTGGAACAAGGTTAACAGAAGCTAGGAAAGTCAATTGTTTAAGCTTGCGTGAGTGTATGTGTGTTTATAGGGGTCTTACAATATGACTCCGAGGTCTGAAGACACTCGTAGCACAAGCACAGTTTGAACAGTGCTTCAGTCTGTGGAGGAGCACTTCATGATGGCACAGACGCCGCTCAGCACCGCAACACAACACAGCAGGGAGTGGGGTCAGCCAAATGCAGAATGTGAAATTGATCTCTTGAAGGTGAATGAGAGCCGCGAATTAGCCACAGAATTCACACAGATCAAAAAAAAAAAGGGAAAAAAAAAGACACAAAACAGAACTAGCAACGGCAAGGACACAAAGCCAGATGCCAACATTGAATTTGGATTATTTACTATCAGCTGCCCACTGATCAAAGGAATAACAAAGATTTCCAGCTCATGTAAAATCACTATACAGTCCAACCCATTTATAAAAACAGTTTCCAGTGATGATCACATCACAGTGAGTAAATCAGGGAATAAATACTGAATGTAAACAAAACACCATCATTGTTCTTTATTCTTTTATAAAATATCAAAGAAATAAAGACTGCATTGTATCATGGACACGGCTGTCGGCTGGT
>OMKZ01035321.1:3697-17265 GCA_900302535.1 Neoniphon sammara | reverse complement strand
AATATCGTTTGATTGCATCATCATCATAATCATGCATAATCATGCTTTTTTTTGTCTTTCCCTTCAGCTTCCGATTAAAGTAGGACACCAGAACACCCACACCAAAGTCAGCACAGAGCACAACAAGGAATGTCTGATCAACATCTCCAAGTACAAGTTCTCCCTCGTCATCAGCGGCCTTACCACCATCCTCAAAAATGTCAACAATATGGTGAGTGGGTTTCTTCCTCCTCATTTGACCAGTTAGTGGGGAGTTTGTCAATGGATAGTTTCTGCAGGGCATTACAAATAAAGGATTTTCAGAACTTTTGAAAATGTGGACATATCCTTGGAAAATGATCTGAAAATTTGGCTGTTAAGCTGGCAATATAGTAGAAGTGAAATAGAAATTTGTTGTTTGCACAGGCAAAGTGGCTGCTTTGTGACAAAAAATTGTTGCATTGGCTTTGATCGCTTGCAGTTGGTCAACAGTGTCACATGATTGGCTGTGTTTTTTATGTGTGTCCTTTGGGCCATGTGTTTTCTGGTTTATTCCCTTTGTTTACATAACATTTGCCTCTCCTCTGCTCATTTCTAGGGGCATAAAGATTCATATCAATATCAAAGTTCTTATCAATACACAAGGCAACAATGTAAATCTGTCAATATAATGTGTTAATAGATTTTAATTGTTCGAAGCTAAAAAAAATAATTTTACAGATAGTTCTACTTGGAGCCTAGCTGCAATGTGCAGCTCCACACATATAGGCTAGTCTTTCATGTAATGGGGCTGCATTCCAACCTCTTGACTTGAAAGTGGGATGTGCACGCATAAAAAGAAACATGTGGACAATCCACCTGGGCATGAAAAGCTGAAAATCTTTATTGTTAAGGAGAAATTTGTCTTCTATATAGTGCCATTTATCTCAATAAACTCAAAATAGTAGAAAGTCAGCATTGTCTTAAAGTACTTGTAAAAATGCCCAGTCCAGTATTATGTGACCTGTTTCTCTTGGTGCTCACCTTGAAATGAAGTTTATGCAAAGAACAATTTCTTGCAAAGAAAACAAATTAATTTCAATATGAATGCCAAGAGAAAATGATACTGGTTGGGGACTGTTACTTTGACAGGCAGGGATACTACTCACTTCCTGCTGTTTTCAGTTGCTCAGCTGAAATAGTTTGAAACAAGATAAATTTATCTTTCACGATAAAGATTTACATGTCTTCAGGCCTGGGTGGATTATCTGTGTGTCCTATGCTGAAATTGTGTGCTCCTGTTACATTTGCTGTCTTTTTCTTTCTTCTTCTTATTTTTTTTTTAACTGGGGTGTCCCTGACAAGCTTAAACTGAAAGTCAAGTTAGGTCAAGTCAAAGTTTATTTATATAGCACCTTTCATACAGTTAAGTGCAGTTCAAAGTGCTTCACAGATGACAAGCCAATAATACGACAGACCAAAAAATAGTTTAAAAATCAATAAAAACTAGATAAAATAGATTAAAAGACAAATAAGATGGTAAGATAAGATAGATAAAACAGAATAATACTAGATAAAAAATAAAATAAAATAAAAATAAAAACTAGATAAAATAGATTAAGAAGACAGACAGTAAGATGATAAGACAAATAAAAAAATAAAATTAGATAAAATAGATTAAAAAGATAAAACATAATAATAAAGACAATAAAAAACAGTTAAGATGAAATAAAATGAAATTTCATAGCATAAATACAATAAAATAAGTTATAAATCATGCTTAACTGTAAGCCATGCTGAAGAGGTAGGTTTTCGGTTTATGTTTAAAGATTGCAACACTTTCAGCTGCTCTCAGATCCTCTGGCAGACTGTTCCAGCGGCTCAGAGCATAAACGCTAAAAGCTGCCTCACCGTAAGTTTTAGTCCTGCATTTTGGAACAACTAACAGACTTGTGCCAGAGGAACTAAGAGGCCGCACTGATTCATATACTGTATCCATCTGAGACATATATGCCAGTGTGAGACCATGAAGTGATTTAAAAACAAGTAAAAGAATTTCAAAATCAATGCAGAAGCTGACAGGCAACCAGTGTAAGGACTTTAAAACAGGTGCAATGTGTCCTCTCCTTCTTGTTCTAGTCAGCACTCAGGCCACAAAGTTTTGAATCAGCTGTAGATGATTTATAACTTTTTTGGGTAGACCAGATAGGAGAGCATTACAGTAGTCCAGCTTGCTCAATATAAAAGCATGCATTAGTCTCTCTGTGAGAGAAATGGTCACACTTTAGCAATATTTTTGAGGTGATAAAAAGCAGATTTGGTGACAAACCCCACATGAGCCTTAAAGTTTAGATCTGAGTCAAAGACCACACCAAGGTTTCTTGCTTGTTGGCTTGGGGTAAGTCCAAGGGAATTTAATTTTGTGACCAGTTTCTCTATCTGAGCTTTGGATCATATGACTAAAATCTCTGTTTTATCCTGGTTGAGCTGTAAAAAATTTTGTGATATCCTGATATTAATATCTAAAATACATTTAAAAAGGGTATCATTTGGTCCTGTGTCATCAGGAGACACGGCCACATAAAGTTGTGTGTTATCATCATAACTATGGAAAGAGATGCCGTGTCTCCTGATGACATCACCAAGGGGTAACATATATAGATTAAAAAGAAACGGCTCTAAAATCGATCCTTGGGGTTCCCACAAGTGATTTTGGAGGTTTTAGAAAAGTTAGCATCAATTTCAACAAAGAACTCACGGCCAGAAAAATAAGAGGAAAACCAGTTAAAAACAGTTCCTGACACTTCAATGTGATCCCTCAGTCTATTTAAAACAATTTTGTGATCAACTGTGTCAAAAGCAGTGCTCAGATCGAGTGGTACCAACACTGAAGGTTTATTTGAATTTAGATGTATCCTGATGTCATTGACTACTTTGACTAGGGCTGTTTCGGTGCTGTTTAGGCCAAAAACCAGACTGAAACATTTCCAACTTATTGTTTGTGATAAAATTATTTAATTGGATGAACACCAATTTTTCTAAAATTTTACTTAAAAAAGGAAGATTGGAGATTGGTCTGCAGTTGCTGGGTATCGAGGGATCAAGGCTACTGTTTTTTAAAGAAGGGGCTTCACAAGTGCAGTCTTGAATACTGTGGGGAATACACCTCATTGCAATGAGTGATTAAAAATTTGAGAGACACTGAATTAAAAACATTTTTAAAAAAGGGGGTTGGGATTGGGTCAAGGGTGCATGTGGAGGACTTGAGTGTTGTTACACTTCCCCCAGCATCAACCAGGCTAAAACTCATCAGCATGGCTTTACATGATATATTGGATGCTTCTCAAACAGGTATGGAATTGTGTGGTTGACAGATACTATACCTGATGTGCAGTAACAGGCTGGAGGAGCTTGAGTTTCTGGAGGAGAAACCCGATTACTGAGGAGTGCATGTATACGGGATTTTCAGTAATCGGCATAGAGTAGCATAACCCGGTTTCTTTCAGTAATCGGGTTTCTTGTGTGCATGTAAACCTAGTCAATGTGTCATGTATATTACATGGTAATGAATTACCATGTAATGTCATGGATTTTTTTTTTAAAAAGAGAGCTTTTTTAGATGGTTGGAACTATAACTGCTGAACATCTTCATTGGTTATAGGTTATGTTAAATCCCAGACATGTATTTCAAATACATGATACATTGTGTAAATAAGACAGCACCGGAGTTGCTGTAAGGTTTATTTTTTTCATTTTGAAGGAGCTAGGCTAATGACTCCTGTAGACGTCAAGTCTTTATGCTAAGCTAACACAAAATGCTAACCACAGGAACCGAACCAGTGGATGTACAGAGGTGAAAATGGTATTGAACATCTTGTCTTAGTCTGGGTAAGTCGGAAAAAGGGTATTTTGCCCAAAACGTTGGAGTATTCTTTTAAGCAGATATCACAATTTAAAGTCATAGTTGCGGTTTTGGGAGTCACTGGGACTGTGCTGATCCACAACGAACACAAGTGAACAGCAAATAACAAGATTTTGAGTGGTGACTCAAAACTAAAAAAATAATTTCTGTAGAATGCACAAAAACACATATTTGTTTGATATAGGTTATCAACCCTCTTTCCAGTCCCTTGCTTGCTAACTGGTGGAACTATTTTGTTTCTGTATCACTACGCCACAGCTTTACCTACCAGGGTTGTAAGCAAACATACGGTGCTCATTTCAAGGGAATCACATAGAGACAGCTAGCAGTTTTCACAGTTTAACATTATTTTAAGTTACCATGTCTGGGTATGAGCAAAATGAATATGAGGTTCCATTCACCAAGGAGCCAAAGGGGTATCTTTTTGAACCAGACAACACAGATGCCGAACTAATCATAAGGAGCAGCAAATAGGACTGCATGCGTAAAATGCCAGCTATCCCTTTGAAGTTTCAGATGGCAATCTCCTTCATATGGAAGTGACAGCATAATGCATTCCTGGCAGTACAAACCACCATGACATCCATTTTACTGTGTATCTCACAACTTGAAACACTGACTGAGAAATCATTGCCTAATCAATTCAAATATCACCATGGGGATGGAGACAGTATGACCAGTAATATTTAAGAGATCCACAGGAAGCAAATGTTAGCCATGTGCCTACTTTGTCCCTCTCTCCAGATGATGTCTTGGATTTGTGAGTGTCATCGTCACTGGCTGAGGCAGTTTAACAGTGATGAATGTGTCTTGATGAATTTACTGCCTGCTACCTCAATAAATGCCCACCCTGTTGATTGAAGTGCTGATTTTGTATTGACAGGACACAAATCACCGCCCCTTCAAACCTTTACAGGTCTGGTCAGTAATTGGTATCTACGCGCACTCCGCCCACCCTGCGTTCTGGGACCATGCGTCTGGGCTGAGATGCACTGAGATGTCATATAGAATCAGGCCATTTATTGAAAGATTGAAATGAAACGGTTCTGAAACCAAGACTGAAACCACGATGTCCACCAACGTCCAGGGCCTGGAGTCGCAGTTCTGTGTTCCATGTCGTGGTCCCTGCCCCCTGCAACCGCAACCAACCTGCCAGCTTGTTGAACTCTTGTTGGACACTTATTAGGATACTACTGTAACCTACTCATTTCTCATTGCACAATAAATTTTTAATCACAATAATGTAAATTATGAAATTATTATGCTATTTAACATTAGGGTAAGCTGTATATTTTGAAAATATTACACACTGCACCTATTTTATTTTCTTCCAACTGCACATTACTATTTAGGTCCAATCATGATCGACTTAAGGTAAAAGTTAGTTAAAAAAAAAAAGATTCTCTATTTATTTATGGATTTTTCATTTATTTATGTAATTTTCCAAATGGTAGTTGATTTAATATAACACTGTTATTTTATTTTTTGCATTTTTTGTTATCCCCGCTAGTTGTGTACGAAAGTATTGATACACTTGAGTATGGTGACATTATGTTTTGTGATACCGTATTGATTCTCAAAAACACTATCAATTTTTAATTAATAGTTTAAATGCAGAGATTGGTGGCAGTGGTTCATGACTATGTATTTTCTTTTATGAACTACTTGAGAAATTAAAAATAGGCATACATACTACAACAGAATGTGAGCCTTTGAAGCAGGATCTAACAATATATACTGTGTGTGTGTGTGTGTGTGTGTGTGTGTGTGTGTATTGAGGTAGAATTTTTCTATTTTCTTAATTTGTTTGTTAATGTTAATTCCTTTGCTCAGATTGCACAAAAAGTAGTGCTGTGATGTTGGATATTACAGGGACTGTGATAACTACAAATGCATTTTCCACTGTTCTGATCGCATAAATAAAGTAATCTGTTTATCTAAGATCAGATTTTATGCATATGGCATTGTTTATTTACTATGACAGTTTTTCTAAAATTATATTTAAAAAAATCGCAAAATATCACCTACAGTATCACAATATATCACAATATATTGACTTGTAACCCCAGTATTGTGGTATTGCCAGATTCTTGCCAATACACAGCCCTAATCCCCGCTCCTCAATAAAAGAAAAAAGACAAAACAATACAAAAAATAATGTACGAATCGAACCGTGGCTCAAAAACCAAGGTCTGAACCAAACATGGGTTGGGAGAAACATTACACCCCTCCTATTTGCCATGAAATCTTATGGGAAATTGAATGTTTCGCAGAGCCAAGTCCACAAGCGAATGCCAATTCAGCCCACCCCTCAGAGAGGGAGACTATGAAGTCAGAGAGACTGCTTGTCAAGGCAGGAAATCAGCCCACTGCGGAGAGAAAAGGACGACCCCTTCTCAACGCTCTGGTGCATAATGGCAATCACACTTGAACGGAACATGTGTGTGTGTGTGTATGTGTGTGTCTGTGTACATGAGTGTGCACTGGGAGGACGGGGGGAGTAGCCCAGGGTCTCACTCTCAATTTAAATGCCCATAAATCATGTCATGAACACCACCTCGCTTTATAGCATTGTTTGACCAAGTCATTGCGTTTTCTTTCTGAGACCCTTCAGTGCACAGCAGATCAATAACATGTGACACTGAGACATCAAAGATAAACATGCCTCTTTCTTTATATGGAATTGCTTTTATTATTTTTTTCTTAATCACTGGTCCATATAGCAGTTTCATCATTACTTTTTAATCTCGGCCTCAGTATTATCCCACTCTATCAGTCAAACATCTGACTGCTGTTGATGGGAACTACAGACTAAGAGATGTGATCAAGATAACAACAAAGCAGGGAAAGCCATCCCTGTTAGAGATGAATAAATAACAAATGTTCTAATACCCTGAAAGAAATGATAAATAATACCCCTGATAGACAAGGTGACATCCAATCAAATGCAGAGATCTACACATGTGCCCCTTGGTACATGCTTGTATCTAAAGCCCGAGGCGTCAAGCCCATTCAAACTTTCAAAACATGCCCCCCACTCAATTTTTTTGAACTCTTATTTTCCATAAAAAAAGTAAAATTGTATCACAATTGAATTGCAATTGCAGCAGAGACAAGTTATTTTCTCTAAAAACTTGGCTGAACCAATGCAGAATTCGGATGGATATAGAGGGCCTCCACTCTCCCATCCCCTGTCTATAGGATATTGCTTAATTTCTCATGAGTCCAGTCTCTTCTGGCCAAGACAAGTCTTGGCCAGTGCCGTCAATCCTCAACATCAAAGTAGCTTCCAAGTGCCGTTTTACCAAAATACAGTAAAATACACAGTATAGACAGCAGCTTCACTGATATTGAACTGATGTGTTGTTTATTTGATTATTATGGCAGCCTTGTGAAAATTGGTCTGACACAGTCAGTCCCAGTAAGGCCCAGACCTGAGCGGATAAAGTTAGCACTTTTGAATATCAGATCCCTCTCCAGCAAGACGTTTTATATTAATGATTTTATTTCTGAACATGGGCTTAGCTTTTTGTTTTTAACTGAAGCCTGGCTTACTTCAACTGCTTCAGCTACTTTGTTAGAATCTTCTCCTCCTAATTTCACCTTTTTATATTCCAGTAGACAAAATAAAAGAGGGGGTGGGATAGCCACTATTTTTTCTAGTAGCTTTACCTGCACTCAGTGTTCTTTTGGCCATTTTTTAACATTTGAATACTTAACAATGGTTATCAAAGCACGACATGACAACAACTTTTTAACTGAGTTTTAGTGCATTATACTGTTTGCTGGTGCAATATCCCATCATGCAACACCCTTAAATGTCAATTTGGCATAGTTTATTTATTGATTGATTATCATTATTGCCTTTTATTACTATTTATTATTGCCTTTTACTTTGCTATTGGTACATAGCGCCAAATCGAAAAGCTTCTACCTCAATTTCGTTGTACTTGTACAATGACAATAAAGATATTTTGATTCTGATATGCAGACACCCAAACTCCCTGGGATGTCCCTGTCCATGGGGCTTCACCTATGATGTCATCATTTGATATGATGTCAGAGGATGCCGTTAGTGAAGTATTTAGCAGGATGAAGTCTTCCACTTGCTTTCTTGACCCCATCCCAACCAAGCTGTTTAAAACCTGCTTCCAAAGCCTCTCCCAAGTATGATAAACTCCTCTCTTAATTTAGACATCTTCCCCACAGCTTTCAAGCTGTGGGGACGTATGGATGGATAAAAACTTTTTTAAATTAAATGAGGGGAAACTTGAGATTATTTTAACAGGACCAAAAGCAGCAAGAGAAAAATTGCACTCAAAGTGTGGTGGTCTTAGCACACGGATTAAAACACATCACAAGCTTGGGAGTGATTTTAGACTTGGATTTAAATTTTAATTCTCATTTTAACAAGCTCATTAAAACATCCCTTTTTCTTCTCAGGAATATCGCTAAAGTCAGACCTTTTTTAACTCAGAAAGATGCTGAAATTATCATTCATGCTTTTATTACTAGCTATTTAGACTATTGCAATTCCCTTTTTACTGGACTGCCTAAAAAGTCCACTGCCCCACTGCTTAAGACACTGCACTGGCTACCTGTATCTTTTAGAATTGATTTTAAAGTTCTTTTAATTGTTTATAAAGCTTTAAATGACCTTGCACCTCTCTACATAAGAGATTTTCTTTCATTTTATGTTCCAACCAGATCACTAAGGTCCTTCACTGCTTTTCTCTTAAATGTTCCTTACATGTCCCATAAAAGTACAGGTGAGGCTGCCTTCTGTTTTTATGCTCCTAAACTGTGGAACACACTGCCCCCGGATATTAGATTGGCAAGCTCTCTCACTGTATTTAAAAGGAAATTAAAGTCTTTTTAATCTGGCTTTTAATTTGGACAAATGTTATAGTCTTAGTTTCTAAGTTTTAATAATTGGTTTTTAAATTACTTTTATCCCGTATGTTTATTTTCTTTTATTTAATTGACTTTTATCTATTATTTTTTTAACATTTTATTGTTTTATTATTTTAAGTTTAAGTCTTGCAAAATTTTATTTATTGTTGTCTACTTTCTTTTTTTATTATTTGTCTGTGTTTTAATCTTGCTATGTGAAGCACTTTGGGCTGCATGTTTGTATAAAAGGTGCTATATAAATAAAGTTGAGTTGAGTTGAATTATATGAACCAAAATATAACTACAAAGTATTCAGCTTTCTCACTCCATTCATTGTCTATACAGGCATCTCTGTTCGCATACTACTAGGCCAATCAGCCTAACAGGCTATTTTTTTTATTTATTTATTTTTAATGCTATTGTGGCTGTGTTTGCTCTGATTGCAGGTGAAAACATCCAGAATGTGCGTAGCATTTTGAGTGAGGTTATAAAATACACTGCTGACGAAGAGAGTCAACGGAACACAGTGCAGACATACAGGAGAACAACACTGTAAAAAGTGTCAGAGGCTGATGGAATCTGTCAGCAATCAGGGGTTAAAATAGGTTCAACAGCATGATGCTTCACTACTGTAATAAATGAAGTGTAAAACAGCCGTCGCTGTTTCATACGTCAGCGGACTAATTTGCCTAATCTTCTCTGGTCTTTGGACAAGGGACAAGATCAAAGCCATCATGGAAAACCCCTCTCACCCTCCCTACAACCAGTTGTGGCACAAAGCAACAACAACTATCTACTTTATATAGACATTGTGTCCACACACACACCTGGAGGAGATCTGCACTCTACTGAGTGACCTCATCTAGTTCTAAAATGGGCTACTTTTATGTTCAGGAGCTTTACCTTTAACATGCATCACTGCAATCATATTATGTTTTTAGGAGCAAGAAGGCAGCAGCAGTATGGAGACAGGAGGAGACGAAGATACAGGGCCTGAGGTGAGGTCTTACAATGGCTTAATGATTACATGTTTTCTTCTGCTGTAAACAATAGAGGTGACAGTGTATGAGCATTTGTGCATCTGCAAATCAGTTGTTTGAAGTCTTGAAAATAAAAGGGTTAGGGCTGATGAAGTCTGTCATGTTTGGTAGCAAATGTGTCCCCCTCAGTGTTAAACTCATTCCTTTGCCCTTGCTCCGTAGTGTTGAATTTCTCCCAAATAGTCTGGTTAAGTACTTTGTACAGATCGTAATTAAGATATTAACAATAACAAAATGCGGTAATTAATCAAAAATGCCTTTAGATGTGAACAAAAATATTTATTTCAGTGTATTTTCATTTAAAAAAAGTACATTCTGCCCTGTGTTTTCTGCCGGCAACGTGCATTAAAAATAGGCTCTGCTTAGTGGCCGCTCTTAACAGAAAATACATTCAAACATTGGCTTTTACTGTCTCATGGCTGTGAATGTAAATCGGACTGGTTGTAACACCCTCCATAAAATAAGAGCAAATTACTTTGGCAAATACTCTGCTGTTATCCCACTCTGTCAGTCAAACCTCTGAACTGTGATGGGAGCCACAGACCAAGCGATGTGATCAGGATAACAACAAAGCAGGACGTTGCAGTGATAGATACTCTGCTGTCACTTCCTTTAGCATGTATTTGGACTGGTTGAACATCACCATGATTTTTTGTTTGTTTGTGTGTTTGTGTGTGTGCGTGTGTGCGCCCCTCCAAAAAAAAAAAAAAAGAAAAAAAAAAATGGGTGCATGATGCCCCTGTCTAAAGCACCTGCAAGGGTATATTTAAGTTCAAAAACACAAGAAAATCCAGCTGATCTGCACAATGATTATACCCAGTTGATTATGGGTGATTCAGAAGAATCACCCATAATCACCCAAAGAATGTAAAGTATTGCTGTACCTCTTAATGGTTTACCTAACAATAATAAACTTCAGAGTACAAAACTTAAAAGTATAAAAATCATGCTGACACCCACCAGCTATTACAAACATCTTATATAAGGGCTCTTGGCCTTGCTTCTCCTTTACACACAGCTAAAGAAACCAATATTTTGGATTAAAGCACATGGTAACCTATCTTGTTTTGATTCCCCAGAAGAGAAAGGAGATATGATCATTGTACACACAATCTATTAAATTCTAGTTGGTCTTTTGGCATGGCAATAGAGGCTTTGCAGTTGTCTCATAAATGTCATACCAGGTTTGGCTCTGGCATGCTCCATGGAGGTCAGAATTAGCTGTCAGTTAATAATGTCTCAGTATGTAACAACCAGGCTAGAAAGAGCTAGCTGAAAAGGGTTGTTGCATTGTGTCTGTAGATCCATACAGTAATGTTATAAATAAAAGTGAATAGACTGATAAGGCAGATTTCTTCCCAAAAGTAGCCGACTGTGACACAGTAAACTATCTGTTATTTAGTCGTTTATTCTTTGTAAACCTGGCTTTTTTTTTAACTAGCTAACTAGCCAGCTGGAAAAGTTAGCAAAGCAATCAGTGATAATGTTAACTTACAACTACTAGCCACTACTAGCCCTAGATTCTACTAGATACTTTAAAGGAATACTCTTTTGAGTAAAAACCCTTTTTCCCAGAGACAACATGTTCAATACTATTTTCACCTCTCTACGTCCACTGGTTTGGTTCCTATGGGTAGCATTTCATGTTAGCTTAGCATAAAGAGTTGGAGTGTACAGGAGTCATTAGCCTAGCTCCATCAAAGTGAAAATATCAGTTTTCAACAATATCAATAAGGTTCTTCATCTAGGCGGTGGCTGGAGCATATCCATAATAAGACAACGCCATTTCAAGGATATAACAGACCTTTTTCGCAGCAGCCTTTTTGACATTAAACAGTTTGGGTAAACACAGGTGTTACTAATGACATTAATGAAGGTTCCATTTAAGCGTTGCAGAGTCTTTCCAGTGAGCCAGCATGAACAATAGCAGGATCCTAGCTCTGTTAGACCTAAATGGAACTCAGTCTTCATTAGTGTCATTAGTAACACCTGTTTACCTTACCATTTCATGTCAAAATGGCTGCTGTGAAAAAGGTCTATTAACCACATTGAACTCTGTTGACATGGTTGATTTGTAAGTTCCGAACCAGCTATTCTCAGCCACTGCTGCTCAAAAGCTGAGAACCTCAAATTTGGCTGCCAGAAGGCATGTTACATCACTTGAAAAATCAATAGAGAACCAAAGTCTGGTATAATTTTGTAGGCTGTAAATGAGCTTTTCTGCCTTTCGGTGCATAGTGCAAAGTCCCTATGGAAAATATTGATGGGATTTGCAAGAAAAAACAACACAGGGTCTTACAATGTTTTGTTCCATGAAATAAAATAAATCATCATCTAACATCTACTTTGTGAATATTCATCTTCCATTTATGGTTTATATGTATCATTGTTAGTGAAATGCTAATTATTTGGGGAAAAGGACAAAACAGGCAGTGATACTATCTTTGTGAGCTAGATTGAGGTATGGCTTAAAAAAAAAAAGTAACAAACAGGTAAAACAAATGGTAATGAAGTTGCTCGCTGCAGGGAGCTTTCCAAATTTGAAATTTGTCAATGATTCATGCTAAAAGATCAAACCTCACAAAGGTGATGCTGGTGGATGAATTTTAATCCCTGACACAAAACAACTATATATCATGGAAATCTATTCAATGTAGTCCTTATATTTAGCATTTTTCAAAAAGCCCATTCATATTTTGATCAGTAAGGATTTTGTGCCACACTCCAATTGGCAGAGACAGTAATCTATAGTCTACTAAATGATGCAAAATAACAAAGATAATGCATTTTCAAAAAGTCACAACATGGGATATCAATGTTTTGTGCTGGGTGAATATGTCACAAATTGAATGACAGTCTTGCTGGAGTCTGTCCTGAAACGCAGTCCTCTGGCCCAGTGAACTGTCTACACAGGGGATTAGGCCCAGTAAAGGATTTAACCAAGTCTTTTGCCCCTTGTCCTGTACCCCCAGGCCTGTGCTGTGTGTATGAACTATGGCTGCCAATTACACTGCATTGCTTTTCACTCCATTTTTTTTGGAAGTAGGTAGGGTGTTATGGACAAATGACTTGTGCTTGGGACTTTACCAGCTTTTATTGTGTAATGTATTTGTGTGGTACAGTGGCAGAGGAGATGGGATGTTCTCTGATCTTCTTCCAATCTCAGTTCAGTTCCGAAATTGCTGTGTGATATATTTTCTCCACAACAGGGCACACTTTGCTGTATGGCTCTTTAAACCGCCACACTCATTCATTCAATCATGTTCTCTACCCACTGAATCCTTTTCAGGGCCACAGGGGGCTGAAGCCTATCCCAGCAGGCAGACTCACCACTCCATCACACTGTTAGCACAAATAAGCAGACACTCAATTTCATACCTATGAGCAATTTAGAGTGTAATCAAAACCTAGAGCTTGTTTTGTTTTGTCAGAAAAGTGTATTTTGTTGCATTTTTGTATTCGGTTTGTTTATGTTCACACTGTCCAGTTATGGGCAACCAGGAGCTGGCAGAAGCCACACTGACTCCCAGGTAGCTTGCTTATTGGACAGGGTTAGTGTAATCTGATGCAGATTTTAGGAATGGGAAGGTCAAAGCAATTGTGAGATTTAGACCAGATACCATTTTCACCTCTGTACGTCTACTGTTTCAGTTCCTATGGGTAGCAGTGTTAGCTTAGCATAAAGACTTGAAGTCAACTGGAGTCATTAGCCTAGCTCCGTCAAGGTGAAAAAAAAAACAACCTTATGGCAACTC
>OMKZ01035318.1:23637-37659 GCA_900302535.1 Neoniphon sammara | reverse complement strand
GGATTGTGGGTTTCTTTTTTGAATTTTATTTTTGTATTTTTTAATGAAAAAAGGTCCAACATTCCTGTGCGTAAAAGAAAATGTAGATGTTCTGCATTTTTTTAAGAGTTTAGTCCATTATCTATCTAGCACACTGACTGTATTTTTTTTTAACACTCACATGTCTATCAAAATATTCTTCAGAGTCTCCTGACAGACAAAAATATACATAACCTTTATTTTTGGATGGTTTTGTTTTTTTATGACTTGTAAGTGTATGTTTGTGTCTCCAGAGTAAATCTGTGCAGTGTGTGTATGCATGTGTGTGGGGTGGGTGTGCTTCTCTCGTTGTCTGTATTGGTCTCTCACACACAGTTGTACCCCAGTACCACTCAGTGCAACTTGCAGAATGTAAGCTACTTTTCTTTTTATATGGAACATTTTATGATTTATTATTTTTAAAAGATGTAGGAAATTGTACACTTCTTTCAAGTGGTTTCAGTTTTTGGGGTGTTGTGATTTTTGGGGCTCTGAATTTTGGGATGAATACCCTGACACGTTACTCAGCTGTTAAATTAAGATACAGGACAGTCTTGACTATTTTGTAAACATATTCATGGTAGTGATTTGAAGTCAATCTGAATTGTTTGAGTAACCTGAAGCGGAAATATGTAGCTAGTAATTTGTTATGACATTGTATGGGAGACTTGACGATGTGGAGGTGATCTATTTTGTCCTTGCAGTTTCCTGTGTTCTACACTTGTTTTCTCCCCATGCTGTAGACTTCACACTGTCAAATTGTAAAATTAATAAAGATAATGCCACTTTTTACTGAACCGACTTACATTGTTTTAATGATTGAAAACCCTTTTTGAACATTACTGCAACTAGAAGTTAGTTCTGTACTGAGAAAACATTTATTTAAAAGCAACTAGAGAGGTGATTTTTTTTTTCTTTTTACCTTGTTGCTATCTTGTGGGTGTATACCAAAGAAAGGTATGATGTCAAGGTTCAAAGTATAAAGTGATTTTCACTTGACAAGTTAATCAGTGACACTGGCTTATAGATTACACTAAAAACTCATGCGAACCCTAACTCCTCCACCCATCTCCAGCATTTGTATTTTATTATATTTTGAGATGCATATATTTTTATTCATTCTATTTTACTTGTTCACATATTCCGATTCCTTTATTCGCTTATTTTTTTAATAATGACCTACATTGTTAAGTTTGACTCATGGGCGTCCAAAAAAAATTTCCGGGTTTTCTCCTCGTGGTGTCGTCATTGGCTGATCCGCCAGTGACAGTTTCGATAGCGAGCCTCTGATTGGTCAACAGCGTGAAAACAAGTGGAAGTAAAACCCAAGCAGTACTGGAGCTAACGGGCAGCAAGAAGTCTTACTTCGCTTCTTGGTAACATGTAAGTAAACAAGTTTACACCGTTAAGCACAAATCGTAACTGAGTTGCCGGCTAACGGCACATCGAAATTGTGCCGTTAGCCGGCAACTCGGATGATTACCGAGTGATGTATTTGTGTCGAGCAAACCAGGCAGGTTCGTGCCGCACGTGCAAGTACAGTGGCTTAAGGGCAGAAGTAACTGCTTCTTGGGTTTTTGCCCCCACTGTCGACTGTAAGGCGGCACTGCCTCCTTGGCTAATGGTTAGGGTTTGGGTGAGGGTTAAGAAGCTGCCTTACAGGCGGCTTTGGGCAAAAACGCAGACGACCCTAAACAACTGTTTTAGTTCTTCATGTGGGTCTTTTTATTTTTAATGAAATGTACAGCTGGCCTGCTGAATGATCCACGGAGATTGCAGTGCTTTTTTCAGAAGTGAAAGCCTAGCAGCCAAATATTTTTTTCCTTTCAGAGTGTGCAGAGTGGATGTGATTCACCGCCGTAAGAACACTGAGAATGAATTTCATTCAGTCCTATGTTTGTGCGTCACACCGTGTCCATTATCAGATTGATAGGGAACATATTATTCGCTGTCGAATGGAAGTAGACAGGGAAAGATATAATTTACTTTGGTTTTAAAAATAGGCATTGGAAGTGCCCTGGCTGAACAATAATCCAGCAGGACCGTGAAGCTGTGTGCGCAGGAGTGTTATGCTTGTATGTATAATCTGTGC
The DNA here is from genome assembly GCA_900302535.1 of Neoniphon sammara. Taxonomy (NCBI): domain Eukaryota; kingdom Metazoa; phylum Chordata; class Actinopteri; order Holocentriformes; family Holocentridae; genus Neoniphon; species Neoniphon sammara. The sequence continues at coordinate 35,549 of OMKZ01035318.1, read as the reverse complement.
ACATCTGTGTTGTGCAATCATATCAGATAGAAACAGATGAAAGACAGACATGGAAGAGGCCTGGAACATTTCGAAATGGTTACTGGGTTGGGTGGCACCTCAAGGGATGCAGGAGGGCGCATTCCCAAACTATTCCTCCCTCCCCTCCACTCTCTTCCTATTGTGACCCGGAAATGGTGGTGTATATAATACTGACATGTATAATACTTCCATGCCGCTTTATTTCTTTCTGTCGAGAGTAGCCTTTTCTTATGGAGAGTGGACAGATGATGTGGTGCAACTTTCCGAAGAATTAAGTCTTTTTAAATCTCCAGTGACCGCTCTTCGATCATACCCCAAATATCACATAATTGACGAAAGTTGAAAAAAATAATTAAAGTTAAATATAACAGAAACATATAAGCACAAGAGGTTAGGGTGTGTAGGATGTACCTGTTTTAATTTAAAAACTAATGCCACAAGAGTCAGATCTGCTGGAATTAGGCCCACTGTTAAAATTCAGTCACCAGTGTAAGCTGAGAAAAAAGTTTTATCCAAGGAACACAGCTTATGTTAATTATCAAATGAACAGTGGCAAGATAATATGAATATCACATCCATATTTTGGGCTGGGTTTCCATAAAAACTTTGATTACCTTTTGCAGTGTGGCCTTGAGCTATGTTATGATAGGGCGACTTCATCAATAGAATAATTTCCATTTTTGATGTAGTAAAGAAATTGTCCCCCCTTGTACCCAAATGGCCTCCACTTTCCCTGCTCCCTCCTCTCCTTCACTTCGTTGTTCCCCTTGTCTCCTCCTCCAAGCTGCTTCCTAGAATAAGAGGAGTGATGATTTGAAAAGGTAAGAGAGGAGGAGTGAAGAAGCTTTGAGATGCATCCAAGAAGAAAGGCTTCAAACCTGTGTCTTTTTTGCATGTACAGCACCTGCTGCATGAAGGCTTTGCAGGCTGTTTGCCTATTAGAAAATTTAACAGCGTTGTCAGCGTTGGACTGCATGTCACGCAAATTTTGACTGTTTGACTGTTGAAATGGGAGATCTGTTGTAAACCTTTTTCATTGCTCCTGGAGTGCAACCATTTTCTCCAAAATGGCTCCTCCTTTCCTCCTTTCCTTTCACACAAGCTCAAATTCTGTTTTTTCAACCCTGAACTCAAAATAGCTATTCCCAGAATCTTCTGGTGTTGCTTAAATATATTAGCTGACTCAAAATAATGTGACCTTCCATTCTTTATACATTGTTTTATATCCTTTGGACTGCATAACACTGTCTGTTTTGTTTTGTTTTGTTTTATCCTGTTGGATTCCATCATATTTTAGGCGATATGAGCTGTTTTAATTGTTAATTTAAATTTCTCTTTTGTGAAGTGTGTTGGGAATCAAGATTATGCTCTTTGTAAGCAAATAAAACTTGGACTTGAACACCTAGCATATAAAAGCATACAAGCCCTGCACATATATGCAACTGTAACTAAACCTTAAGATACCAACCATTTACACAGAATTTACATGTTTACAATCAGTAATTGTGGATATTTGTTATCCAGGATAATGTTAGAAATCCAACTTCAACAGCACACAGCAGTGTGTATGTGGGTGTTTGTGTGTGTGAGCACGCTTGGCCACATACATGAATGTTCCTTTAAGTGTATTTCTGTTCCTTACAGTGTTCATCATGGAGCCGCCTCTCTCTCCCCGTGAGTCTGGCCGTTTCGTGGCGGAGCGGAGTAAAGATGTGTTTGTGGAGGAGGAGGGAGTGAAGAAGGTCGCGGAGATGATCTACAATCTCCGCCACAGCGATGAATTCACTGCCTTAGGTTGGAAGAAGGCCCATCCGATGGCCCCGCCACCCACCTCTGACCAGGGGAGTCTCTCAACAAGCAGGGCTGCCCAGAGAGCCGCAGCCCTTTTCACAGCAGGCAGTGCACACGAATAGTCCAGTACTGCTATACAGCCCATCCTTTCCCATGTGATTTAGTTGAAAATATTTTAAGCAGTTGTTCTCTTTTTAGCTGTCAGAAGGTGCATGAAACAAGTTGGCCACCACCATGTTACAGTCTGCCTCTTCACTTCTACTTTGCAACATTTGTGAAAAAGTAGACAATGCTGATAATGTATTAATATTGCAGAATAGATGATGGAGGAAATTTTAAGATGGTCACTGTGGTTTCACTTTTTATCCTTGCCATCACTTATCAAGTTTAACACGTACATTGTCAGTGTATTATGTTGTTGTTAGTGTTGTCTATTGTCATGAAAGGCAATTAACAACTTCTAGATGCTTAGATAATTTGTTAGTTGTTGCTGATGAAAAAAAGCATAATGTGTAATTGTTGGTGTTTTAGATAACATTCAAAATTAAACCCAAGTTAAATCTGGGAAATTATTAAGGCATTATTATAACATTTGAGAATCTTTTTATGCATGGGAAGCTTTGGTGGTTGAGAATTTTACCTCCATAAATCTTCAAACTGGAAAGAGGATTTCTCACACCTTTTGGTGCCCTTTGTCCAAAATGTTGTACCTCACAATGAGCGGCTCCTGTTTCATGTGTGCCTTCATGGAAATTGAATCCCTAATTTTGGCAATCATAGTGCCATGCTGTACCTACTGAGTTACGCTGGACTCAACATAGGTGTGCGACAGTAATTTCGTAATTGATCATTTATTTGTCCCAGAACAGTGTGGTTCAAGAGGGAAAAGTCACACTTTGTTCTGTTGTCAGTTCTCTTGGGTCTCTTTCATCTGGCTGTCTTGGTAAAGATTTCAATCCTCCACCAATTTTAGCACGTTGAGATATGGGGAAGGCTCCGTAATGACCCATTTGGATCCCTGGTGAAAATGTGTTGATGTGTCGATTTATAATAGCTTGTAGCCTTTTTTTTTTTTTTTTTTTTTTTTGGGTCCATCCTGTCTTGACAAGTTCTGTCTTTCACTCTGCAGGCTCTGAATTGGGTGTTTGTGGTGGATACTATGAACTTCTCCTTTTGGCCAGATAATGAACATGAGCAGTGTGAGGTGACCTTCAGAAAACGCACTTACAGAGGCGGCTACATGGCCATGTGTGCTGCTATCACCAGGGCCATAGAGGAAGGTGAGAGCATGTTGGGACTAAAGTACGTGCTAAGTGGAAAGGCTTTGACAGCATTTGAATTGGGTAAAATTAAGATATATGTCAGACTTCCAAATGCATTGATTGACTTAGTATAAAGCTAATTTAGCTGTCACACATCTGACTATGTTCTCCCAGGTTTAGTGTACAAAGTGGAGATGATATACGATGGCTGTCCGTTGCTTTTAATTTGCAGCATTTTGATAGAAATCTTCATCAAGCTTACATGAAAGCTTCCATTAAATCCGATTCTTCTTTATTTTCTACTTAAAAAATCTGGTAAAATATTTTAAAGTGTCAGATAAATTTATGGAACTAATTGCCACTGTGACTGGTGAAGGAAAAAGGCATGTTTACGCCCCGAGGATGGTACATGAGAATAGTGCCTTATTCTCTGATTGATTTAACGTTTTATAAATTTCCTCATCTATCGAGTGATAGATGCGTATACAAGCCTATGCTTTGGAATGGCTCAACACTTCTGCTCTGTGTGCATTTGTTGTCTCATGCATTCCTTTTCCTCATCATTATGTATCTGCCCTTCACTTAAACTTGCACTGCTAGGAAATTGGTTTTAGCTCTGCATGTGTCTGTGCACCATTCATAATTACCATGAATGACTCAGGATACGAATCAATTATGTCTCATATGGAATAGTGCTCTCCATGGGTATTCACTGTGGCCTTTATAATTACAAGAAATTCTCCTGGAAAAGCGTAGGTAGCCAGCTCCAGAGTGTGAATCTTAAGGTTTTTCAGTGTGAGATCAGAGTGAATGATGCCTTTGGACTTCTCAGCAGAAATGGCCACTGTGGAGTTAATTTCCCGTCATTATAGTCAGCCAGAACTTTATAACTTTATACTATTATTAACAGTGAGCACTTTCTTTTGAGTTCTTTTTCTCTAAAGTGGTTCTCAACTATGGATAAATGCTGCTTGTTCCCATCCATTCTTTCTCTTTCCCTTCTCTCTCAGGTGTACCCATCACTGACCCAAATTATTTCTCGAAGATGAGTCTGCAGGAGTTGGAACATGTCCTGCGATCAGAAAACGCCACACCCATGCCCATGATCAAGGAGCGCCACCAGGTACTCACAGCGTGGTCCTGCCACTGTTTTACATGGTATGGTCTGTGTGTGTGAGTGTGTGTGTGTGTGTGCGTGTGTATATGTAGACACACTCTTATGATCACAGTAACGCACGAAAAATACATGATAACGAAAACTTTTTTTTTAATAATAAAGATTTTATTATACGTTTTTATAGACCACATAGAGAGGACAGCATGTAATAGACAAAGGATACAAAGTATTCTTTGTATAACAGAATATACACCCTTGAACATACGGAAACAACATTAAAAAAAGAAAGAAAGGAAAAAAAAACGAAGTGGTACACAAGGAAGAAAGTTGCCGTGTATACACTCAATTTGTAACCATTCTAAGAGAAGCTGTATATAAAAGTGTTTTTTCATTGAGCTAAAGTACATTTCCTGTATCATCTGAAGTCCATCAAATATCAATTCTGAAACCAGCAGAGGTGGGCAGACGTTTATATGCTGTTTATGCTGTTTTACTAAGGAGGAGGTACAGAGTTTATATTAAAGTTTGTATTCATGTGTTATGTTTCCATAAAAACTTTTGCCAATAAATGAATTAATTAGGATCATAATGACCTCATTAGCATAGCTGATTATGTTAATGGTGATTACAGTGGTACATTAGGTAGCCTCTTGTTTTGTTTAGTGCTTGTAGTTTGATAACTTTATAAGGAAGCCTTACTTGATCAAAAATAGATCTGTTTGTTGTGCTAACTCGTAGACTGATAGCCTAGGGAGAAGGCTATCAGTCTTTCTTGGTTTCTCATCAGCTATACTTTATACCTTGCCCTGCTATCTCCGCCATAATTTCATCCTCAATAACACTCTCTCGTGTATTATTGTTACATTATGACCTGAACTGTACTCCCCTTATTATAAGAGGAAATTGAGAGTACACAGCGCTTAACCACCTAATCATCTTTGTTGCTAAAGATGAACACATCACCTGCTGGATATATTTATTAAGGTGTTGACTGAAGGCGGCCGCGTGCTGCTGGAACACGGAGGAAGCTTCCGGAGCTTCATCAGCCAAGCCGGGAACGACGCCCAGAAGATGGTGGAACTCATCGTGGAAAAGCTTCCCTCCTACAGAGACGAAACTACATTTGAGGTTAGAGTGACAGGAGCAAGGACGGAGAGATTGTAATTGAATAAACACATACACACTCATCCTTCGGTTGCACGTGCTGACTTAAAACTTATCCTTTTTATTCCTTTTTTAACTGTCACCGCCACTTGTCCAACCTTATTCCTTTGTCGAATGTTAACCCGTCTCTAATTCTAATACTAATTCTGAACCCTAAGAATAATCCTTGTTTTACTGAGGCCTTTAAATCAATCTTCACAACTGACCACTTTTTAGGGTTTTCTGTAGTTGTGTGAACATTTTGAATCAACGAGAGAGTAAAAACAAACAACGCACATGTTCATTGTGTAAATGTTACTTTGAAAGCACATATGAGCGTATATGATCTACATGTATTGATCATTAAGCATAATATGAAATGGAGATCAGTGGTGTGTGAGTTCCATCTCCTGGCCAAAGGCAGAGTGGCAGCCAGTCAAGTGCTCTCTTCACATTATATTGAAACAGTTAAGGAAAAAAATATATTCTCTGCACACACACAGACACCATTATGTTAATTTTGCATGAGAATGTCTGTCTGTGAATAGAGATTAATTTTCCACCAGGTTAGACAGAGAGAGGGAGCAAATGAACAGCGTGTATAAACAGAGTGTGGAGCCAGCCTTATGTTTATTTCAGGGGAAGAGGATCTCGTTCTACAAGCGAGCCCAGATCCTGGTGGCAGATTACTGGGGCACCATGGCGGCCAGAGGAGAGCAAAACATCCCGAACCTGGACTTTCTCACCATGTTCGCTGACTACAGGGTCCCACAGGGCCTCGTCTATCTCGGGGTGCTGCGATACTCTGACTCACTGATGCAGGCACTCAAGAATGGTAAGACAGGAGTGTGTGTGTGTGTGTGTGTGTGTCTGTCTGTCTGTCTGTCTATCTATATGCACTGTGTGTTTGTGCACGTTTCTCTGTCAAGTAGCTGGAAATGAAAATGTAAAAGAGCAGTAGTTTACATTAGGGCTGGATTGATATAGAGGCAGAAAATCCACATCAGCTGATAACAACTTTTAAAAGTAATCAGTCCAATAATGTCTTACTGATATTTGGCGAAATTTGCATTTTTGTGACCTTTTTTCTAGGATTCTGTTACTTCATACAAGTTTAGAATCAGCATCAGAGGAATACTAACATCGTCTTTTGTTAAAAAGACCATGTTATGATGTCATGACTTATACAGAAAGTGCAGAGTGCTGTTTTGTCTGTTTTGGATGCAAAAATGATATTGGATGTTGTCAACCTCAAAAAAAAAAATCAGTGCATCCCTAGTTTACATACATTTCATGTTTATGTATTGTCTGATAAACACAAGGTACAAGAATGAGCAGGAGAGAGAAAGAGAAAGCTAACTTAAAAAAAATTAACTAACTAAAAAAAAAATCTCTATTCATCTATGCACTCTATGCATCGTCTCGTAGCGCTGCCTCACAGCAGCCATGTCCTGCTGGACCAGAGCTTTACTTTGTAGCACGTACTCTCGTCACTGTCTCCGACTAGTACCTTGCTTGTCTTGTATTAAAATCTCATGTGTACGTCGCTTTGGATAAAAGCGTCTGCTAAATGCCAGTTGTAAGTGTAACTTTAATACATGTGTATGTTATGCATTCTTTCTTTTGTCTCCCTCCCGCTGTCTCCTTGTCTCCTTCTCTCCTGTTCTTTTACCTCTCTTCTCCTTCCCTTGATTAAAATTTTAACTAAACACTGTTACATACATCTCCCTCCCAGGTGAGCTGATGACTACAGGTGAGAGAAGAGAGGTTGAGATCCGAGGTTGCACCCTTTGGTCAGTGGAGTGTATCAGAGATCACCTCTGCAAGTTGGTGCAGCAGCGAGATGGACAAACCTGCAACATCAACTCTGCAATGATTGACTTTTACCTGTGGCCTTACGCCAAGCAGCACCATAGAGAGATGGCCCACATCCCCATCCACCACACGCGCTGTATTCACTATTGACTGACAGGATGACAGTGTTACATGCAGCACATCTCTCAGAGTCAGGCCTGGGTGGCAGTGCCTTTCCATGATATGAAGCCAGGCAGGTCTCTGTGCCATGAACTGTTGTCAGTATTAATGTGGCCTGTAGCACTGTTGTCTGTCCCCAGTGACAAATATTAAAGTGTTTACTGGTGTTGAGATGGAGTTTTTTTTATTCATTTATTTATTTTACACTCAAGGCATTTTGGTGGTGCTCTTTCCAGTGTAACTTAAATGAGTGAACAAGTTGTAGTTTGATGTTTGACAGGACGCAAGTTACAGGAATTTGAAGATAGGAACTGATAGTCTATAACGACTAGGCTTCCGTGTCACCCTATAAAGACAGCAGTTTCATATGCTGGTGAAAAAAGAAAAAATATATATTGTCAATTAAGACCAAAATTGAAATTGATGTGTCATTTTAAACAAATATTGACGTAGAAAAAATCATCATCCATTCTTGCTTGACCTTGCATCCCTTTAGAACAGTCTTTAGATTGGTCAGGTCTTAAATGAGTCCTCAGATTGTGTTTAGTTGAGGCCACAATGACCAGGCACTACAGTATGTATGTGCAGCTTTTTGACGCATACTTGATGATATTGGGCTATAACTATGATTTGACTGCACTGTATTTTCTCAGAGGTACCAGCTGGTGCACATCCTTGAACAGGTTCATGAACCTCGGCCTTAGAGAGAGTTTGCTGGTACATTAATAACTTCTGCCTCTCCAAATTAGATTTAATAATCTCTTGAATGTCATATAATTCAAATTTTAATGCATTGCATGGCAGCAGGGGCGTACTTTGAATGATCAGAACCATTTCCAGGAGAAAATACGTGGTTTAGATGAGCGTTTACCTTAAGCAATCACTTCACTGTGCATTTTCCGCCATTACTGCTGATAGGGGTTACTTGCTTAAGAAGAAAAGAGGACTGTGTGTGTCAAAAAAATAAATGATGAATTAAAAGTATCAAGTTTAATTGGTTTGCATATCTCAGGTATCAGAACATTTTAAAGTTGTAACGGAGTCTCTAAATCAAAGCGTTTACCAAGCGTGAGATGAGGGGGCGTAGATCAGTCAGAGAAGTCAGTGGGTGGCGCTGTTGTCTTTGTGGACCACCGGGACCGCACTGCCGACCCGTCTTGAAATCCCTGGCAGTTGGTTTCCTTGGCTGCTTCTGGCACAGCGGCGGCGGTTTCCCGGGCAACCGAGGAGCGACAACAAACTGGAGATGTGACAAAGTTGGCACCTCGCTAACTGACAACGGTAAAGCAACAAAACAAACGGGAAATATTAGCTTTGCTTTGATAATACGTGGGGCGCCAAACGCATATTTATCGATTGTTGTGGTTGACGCCGCAACTAATTAACCGTAAATAAGTTTCACCTCAACTCAGCAAGAGATGATGTTGTCACTTAGTTAGCCAGGGGAGGCGATGAAAGGGAAACTCCGTATAAACGTATTAACGTAGCAAACTTAGACATACTTTTATCGTCATGAACGAGGTATGTGTCCGGGTGGCGGTCCGGGTCCGTCCCTTGCTCCCCAAAGAAGTTGTCCACAACCACAAAGTGTGTGTGCGGGTAGTGCCGGACACCGCGCAGGTGATGCTCGGGACAGACCGGGCCTTCTCCTTCGACCACGCTTTTGGGCCAACGGCGAGCCAGGACGACGTGTACGAGTCCTGCGTCCGGCCGCTGGTGGAGTCCCTCGTGGACGGCTATAACGCCACAGTCTTCGCCTATGGACAAACCGGGTCAGGCAAGACATACACATTAGGAGGGGGGCATGTTGGTAAGTTGGATCAGATACAGAAGCCAAATGTCTGTCGTGGGAATTTATTTACTGTGAGACAGCAGCTGATCTTATGTCACCATGTGGAAGAAACCTCAGAGGTCACTGGTTCATGGACCAAACAGACGTTTAATACACAGAGAAAAGCATTACAGTGTGGAAAATGCAAGTACAAAACTATTAAGATCTTTCTGTCAGTAAGAGAAAGGAGAAAGAGAGGGTAACTAATGTTGCTAAGCAACGTGACAGTCTCTGGTTTGGTTGAAGGTCAGGAAGCATTCCTCTGATAATGAAGACATCAAGTTTCCTCCACACACTGTCACAAATCAATTGATTCTTTAACATAATTTCTGATCTCTCAGTTTTTACTTGTAACACCATTTGTTTCTTTTGTGTCAGTCATTTTAACTCCACTTTTCATTTTTTAATATGTATATGCCTATCCTGTCCAGCATCGCTCTCAGACGAGGAGGGGGGTATCATCGATCGTGTGGCCCAGGATGTGTTCTTGTTGCTCGGGGAGAAGAGGCAGAGGAGTGGGGGTGTACAGGCCACAGTGCGGGTCTCATATATGGAGCTGTACAGAGAGGAGTTACGGGATCTGCTGGAGCTCCACACCAATCACAAAGAGCTGCATATTAGAGAAGATGACAGGGGAAATACAGGTAATGAGACAAGACAGTGCTTTTGACTAGCAGCCCTATTTATGTGTAGTATACATGAACTGCACATAAGGGAGAATGAAAAATGAAGACAGATAGCCTAAGTTATGGGAGTTCTTGACAGTTCTTAAAAGGGCCATGATACAACTATTTTGAGGCAATGCAGAATGCCAAATGTGTCAAGAATTCTGATCCTTTTTTAAATTTTATTGTTTTTGCCTCTGTTACCTATATGATACCAACTGATGATGTAGTGAGAGTTTTAAGGGGATGAAATTTTCTCAGAGAGGCTGAGCAAACAACAGTTATGAGATGTCAAGTGTCCACTGGTGAAAGTTTTGTCACATTCTGTGTAATTAAAACTGATTTGACTACTATCATCACTGTGTGCTTTTGTGTTTCCAGTGGTGGTTGGAGCCAGAGAAATGATGGTAACCTCAGCAGAGGAGCTCCTTAGCATTCTAGATGCAGGAAATGCTCTGCGCCACACCGGCACCACAGGCATGAATGAGCGCTCCAGTCGCTCTCATGCCATTCTCACCCTTCAGCTCACCCAGTGCTGCCATGACAGCAGCTCCTCTCCAAACGCAGTCTGCTCCTCCAAACTCCACCTGGTGGACCTGGCGGGTTCGGAGCGTGCTGGAAAAACAGGCAACACTGGGCAACGGCTCAAAGAGTCTGTCCATATCAATACAGGCCTGCTGGCACTGGGCAACGTCATCCGCGCCCTCTCTGACCCTGCACGAAATCGCCGTGGTAACAACATCAACAGCACGCATATACCATATCGCGATGCAAAGATCACCCGTCTTCTCCGCGATTCGTTGGGAGGCACAGCCCACACACTGATGGTGGCATGTGTAAGCCCCTCCCACCACAGTGTGACTGAGACTCTGAGTGTACTGCAGTTTGCTGCCAGAGCACGTCACATACGCAACCGTCCCGGAGCAGTATGCTCCCGTACGGAGGTGAAATCCTGTCCTACAACCTGGGACCCTGGAGAGGCTCGACTAGGAGAGCTGGAACATGAAGTACAGACGCTAAGAGAGCTGCTGAAAGAGAAGGAGAGAGAGATGGAGAGGGAGAGGGAGAAGACAGGGGGAAAAGTTAGGGGGGAGGCGGACAATTTGAAACAAGCCAGTCAGGTGATGCTACCTGACAGGATATCTGACCCAGACAGGAAGCTGAATCAAGAGGAACAGCCACAGTATCGCCTCCTGGCCCAGGAGGCTGCAACTTTATTAGAGGACATCTCTAATCCCACCCTGAGTCCGTCTTTTAGGCAGAGATTGCAAGACTGGCAGGAGAGACTGATAGCTGTTAACTACTCACATCAAACTGATTTTAGAGACTCTCTAGAACTGGATCAAGACGAACCCCACCATGTCACCATATTGCAGCTCAGAAGAGAACTCAATAAATGCCAGGTAATGATCACAGCTGAAAAAGAAATGTCACCTCACTGTTAAAAGTTCTCAAATGTTCCTTTTATCCAAGAATTGGTGGGGAAATATTGCCAAAGCATTTTAAAATGAGACAATTCAATTTCAAGTCATTAGATGCAATTGAGTATAGATAAAACAAAGTAGTAAGAAAATTAATAAGACAATAAGACATTAACACTAAGCATTCACATTCTCTCTCTCTCTCTCTCTCTCTCTCTCTCTCTCTCTCTCTCTCTCTCTCAGGAGACTCTCACCATAGAGGAGCAGCTGTTGGAGCAGAAAGATGAGGAGCTGAGGCACTTACAAAAAGAACTAGAGAAACTTCACCAAGAGTGCAAAACCCACCTTCAGGCCTTACAGGAAGAAAGAGAGCGTACTCGTATACAGGTAGGGAGAGAAAGAGTCCACAGTGCAGATGGTGAACAGCATTTTAACGACTACCTGATAAGGACCTGCAAATAGACTGCAAAAGTATTATGAAAAACTACTTTTAATTGTCAATTGTATATTAAGTAACTTCAAAATGCTTTTTTTATTTTATTGAATTAATGGCGCAATTTTATTGGCCTTTCATTTGTGTGTGTGTGTATGTGTGTGTGGGTGTGTGCACGCGCGCATGTGTGTGTGTGTGTGTGTGTGTGTGTGTGTGTGTGTGTGTGTGTGTGAATCTGCTCAGACTGAACAACT
>OMKZ01035318.1:3389-23612 GCA_900302535.1 Neoniphon sammara | reverse complement strand
GATCGTCTTCGTAGCAACCTCATGACCTTAAGGGAAGCAATATCAGGGGCATCAGTGGAAGCAGTGAATTCTGGGAACTCAGCCAGGAGACCCCACAGTGTTCCCCTCATCAGACACAGCTGTGGTGACGGGCCTGCCAGGAAGGTGGGTGACTGCAAAGATTGTTTCTCTGGGTGTGTGAGTTTGTGTTTGTGTGTGTGTGTGCATTTTTGCTACTAGTGACTTTCTGCCTTTCCAACATTTTTTTGTGTACATGGATTTCTTATATTCATTTGAGCACATGTAAATAATATAAGCTTGTGTATATACACACTCTTTTGTATGTGTGTGTGTGTGCGTGTGTGTGTGTAGATCCACACCAGTCCTCCAGCCTATTCATTGGAGAGGGTCTTGGCAGCCTTTAAGATGCGCGGTCATCTTCTGCTGGCTGAAATTGAGGAGAAAGACGAGGTGTACTGCCCGGTCACAAAACAGCAGGTGGAGAGTAAAGTCAGGGATCAAGAAGAGAAAGAAGAGGAGGGGGATGATGAGGGCAGGATGGGATTTAGGTGAGAGCCCGTTTAATACAAGTGCAGTGGTTCTTTTTCAAGCCACCACTAATTCATTACAACCAACACAATTTCAGCCAGTAACCTTACAACAAAAATATAACAAAAAGTTAGTTTCACCAAAAAATAAATACATAAACAGTTGCTTCAGGATTCATTAAAATTAAAAAGAAACTTCATTCCAGTATCAAATCTTTTTGATTAAATGGTCATTGGAGATTCACTCTACAGATTGTGTAACAGTGTCCAATCAATACTTTCATTTAACAATTCTAATTCAGTGTATTAAATCTGGAATCATCTGTCTAATTAAGTATTGTGGCATTATGGCAGGCGTTCGTTGAACCGTACATGGACCAATCGACAGAAGACGGCAACTCAGACCTCCAAGAAGGAAATCCAGTTCGCTCAACAGCCCCAGCCAGCCACAGGTACTTTGAGTGTAAAGGCCGTTTGCTGTTGGACAATCTAGACGAACATACCTCCCCATTTTCCCCTCTTATCAAAGTCCCTGTATGGCCAACAGAGATTTTTATAATATTTGGACACAAAATAGTGGCATCAAGATTCAAAGCTGCCTTGTATTTTATAAAATTGTCTGGATGTTTACATTTTTTGTGGGGTGCTGCTCCCAGTAGCTTTTCATGCAGTTGCTCAATCATTCAGCTAATCAAGGCTTTTGTGGTACATGCCGTGCATACTGCTTCACTGTATCTAGACTTTTTTTGTTTTGTTTTGTTTTTTTCTTACAAATTTTCACAGTGCCCCCTAATCACTCCTGTGACTGTAACTTCTCAAGGATCCCCCCCCTCTCCTCCATGGCCAATGAGTTGTTTCTTTTTTGAATTGTCAGTTATTATTTCCTCTCAGGCATGAAGGAGAACCATGCCAAGCAGCGCAGTCTGAGGAAGGCAGGACTCAGAGCCAGTGTCAAACAGAGAAGGATCCAGGACCTGTCAGTCAACATGCGCATGAAAGAGGAGCTCATCAAAGAGCTTCACAAAACTGGTGTGTTTATATAATTAGTCATTTGTGTCTTTGTGACACAGTGTCTGTGTATGTTTGTATTTCCACTTTCCAAAAACTGTGTATTTCTGTCTGGTGATATCACTTTTTTATCTGAAAGGTGAATGTTGTTGCTGTGTCTTTGTATATGTAAAGTACATCTACCTGTCTGTCACTTTATTTGTGCATGTTACTATAGAAAGTTAAGTGTCTAGAAAATTGAAATCATACTCATCACTGCCACTGCAAACCCTTAAAACTTCACTCATAATTATATTGCTTTGTGTGTTTGTGTGTGACAGGCAAGGAGACCCAAGCAGTGCACAGGCAAGGCAGGCTCAGTAGTAATGGCGGAGATGCTGATGTGTTGGCACGGCTTTCCCTGCAGAGCCAGCAGGCCCAAGCAGAGCTCCACCGCAGCCTGCAGCACATGAGACTGCAGAGGGCACAGCTCCAGACCAGCCTCAGGCAGGACAGGGACACCAGCTATGCTACCAAAGAACTGGACCAAAATGGGGTTCGTTGATTATTGTTTACAAATCCACTCAGTAACATCAAATGAAGGGTCTGGCCAATGCAGCATACCAGGCAGTGGAGGGATTAAAGCATTAATACACAGCCATACAAAACTCTTACCTCTTTGAGTGGTCAGATGAAGTATACAGCAAACACAAAAGGCATCCACTCCACACACTCACTCAGCTGAAATAAAATATTGTGTAGTGTTCTATAGAGAATTTAATAGCTGTCACTTAGAATAGGTGAGTCATTAATAACTGCTTTGATTAAGGATGGTTTGATGCTCTTTGTTTGGAGAAGTTGAGGGCAGAAGATTTGACTGTTTGGAAAGGCAAACTCCATGAAGACTCAGGAGAAAAGGTAAAATATTGTTTTCAAATTTAGCATTCTAATGCATTTTGAGAAGTTTGAAAGTAGCATTTTTGTTAGTGTTTCTTTGGTGTACACTCCTCCTTCTGCACATACTTCTTTTTCTTACGCTTTTTCTTCTTCTTCTTCTTCTTCTTCTTCTTCTTCTTCCTATTGTCTTTGTCTTCCTGTCACCTCCCTCTTCCATCACCTCACTGTCTTCTTTTGCTCCTTTTTCTCTCTCCTTTTTCTTGCCCTCAGGAACATGTAAGGAGCTGGCTGGAGGTGGAGGAGGAGGAGGCTCTGCGGAGAAGAGCAGATTTACAGGAGCTGGAGGAGGAGCTGAGGGGAAGAGAGGAGGTGCTGCAGCGCTGGGAGGCCTGTCTGCAGCAGAAAAACAACCTGGAGACCAAGAAGCTACGCTCTAGTCAGGTCAGGCTGCATATGAGTATGTGTGTGCATATGTGGTGGTGTTCGTGTGATTTTGTTTTACCTTTCACTGGCATGTTTTTGAGTAATATGTAATGGATGTAATACTAATAGAAATATTAATATTAATGATAATGAAAACTAGCCTCTCACTTGTTGCATGCATGCCACCTTTGAATGTATAAGCAAATCATGTGACAAGTCGAAGTGTTTTTCTTTATTACCGTTAGTATTAATATTAACACTATCAACACTTCTTGTTAAGATGACAAATGATTTGGAGTATGAAGATGTTACAAGTCACTTGTTTACAATCTGGTTAACTTGACCATTGTATGACAAGATGAATAGGTTAGGCACTGAGAACGGCAAAAATTGATTGAAAAAAAGGTGTGAGGATTGGTGATAAAAAAAAAAGTCTGTTGAGTAATTGCTTGGGTAAATCTTTATCATAAATAAATATTATATCACATCTTTATATCAGATATGCATACTAATTGAGAGAATTTGATGAAGTTGTAAAAAGTTTGAATAGGATATGAAAAGTTTATATTTTTAACTTTTTATGTAAAGCTTTCGTGATGAAGGTGCAATATATTATTTTGATGTGTTAAACATTTTTCAAGGAATTAGGAGTTATTTATTGGATGCGCTGATTGTAATTGTGGTGATAGCCCATTTATAGACTTCTCTGATAAATTTAAGGGCAGAATATCAAGGGAACAAGTAGGGGGCTTCATTTTGGCTACGGTGTCAACTGATGAGTCTACAGAGACAACATAAATAATTCTTCGTCACAATCAGTTACATTTGAATAGCTGGAGTGATCTGCATTCTAATAGTTTTTTCTGCTTAATATTTTTTCTTCCAAATGAGCTTAAGAATTCTTCACATCATCTAGAGAAAGATTCAACACTGGTAGTAGGGAGGGTATCTGTAATAATAAATACTGTATAACCGGATATGTCTGGCTGTATGAAAAGCCAGAACACAATAAAAGCTACTGCTAGTAAGTACTAGACATGGCAATTCAATGGGCCTGTTTATCACAAATTCTGTTTGTTGAATATCAAATATGATGTTAAAGTGAGGGAAAAACTTAATTGAAAACTGAACATGAATCATGTCTGATTTCCTGTGTTTTGCATTTGTTGCATATGCTCTTTTCTGACTTTTGTACCTGTTCTGTTTCTAGGCTCTGAGCCAGGACCTGCTGCATGTGTCGGTGCGGCTGGAATCTGTGGAGGAGCAGCTAGAGAGCAGCAGCAGGACAGGGCAGACTGGAGGAGTCACCACAGAGGAGCTAGAGAGGGAAAGAGATGCACTTAGAAAGAGGAGAGACACTCTGGACGCACAGCTCAAAGACAACAGAGTGCTCACTGCACAGGTCAGAGAGAACGAGTGTGTATCTGTGTGTTACAACAGTGTCTTCTTTTAAAAGCAGGCTAAAAACATATCTCTTTTCGTAAGCTTTTAGTTAAGTTTTAAAGTATGTGGTTTACAGATTAAACTTTTTTTTGTTATTCTATCCCTTTTAAGAATTTTAATAATACCTTCTTATCTTATTCCCTTTTATAGTAATACCTTCCTATTTTATATGCTTTTGTCGTGTATAATCCTTATCTTTTTTTTGGCTTTTATTTTGAAGCACATTGAGTCTACGCCTGTCGTATGAAATGTGCTATTTAAATAAACATGATTTGACTTAACTTGACATTTTTCTGTTTTCGGCTGTATATATGCATGTTCATGTTCATTTATAACTTGTATGCATTTTTGTGTGTGTGTGTGTGTATGTCTGTGTGTGTGTGTCTGTGTCTGTCTGTCTGTCTGTCTGTCTGTAGGAGGAGTACTCCATGCTGCAGCTGGAGGAAGCTATAGAAGTTCTGGATGCTGCTCTGGAGTTTAAAAACCGCTCCATACAGGACAAACAGAAGCAGCTGTCAATCACAGCCTTATCGTCCTGTCAGCCACACAGCACTGAGCCCGCCCACCTCTGTAACCTTATCAGGAAACTGAAGGAGCTCTCGCCATCTGAAGCCTCAGAGCTGTTGATCAAGTGCTTCAACAAGGTAAGATAAATTACACTCTCACACATACAAACACATAAACACAACCTGAAGTTGTGCCCAAACAGACACACACACACACACACACACACACACACACCACTTTCTCTCTCTTTCCCTATCTGTCTCTGTTTCTCTGTGCAACATATTTGAGTTACATTTTCTCTCCTTGTCATGATGGAACAACAAATGTCATCCCGAACCCCAGTTTTTATAATGGTTTAATTTCTTCAATAGATTGTTGATTCCAACAACCAATCATCAAACCTCAATAAACACATGCTTTTTCAAGTCATTGCATTGCAAAGGATGATTCATGGTCAGTCATGTATACAGCAACACAACATACGTTCACCCTCATGGTGACCCTCATTTGACCCTCGTTTATTTTTTACTTTTTCTTTTTTTCTTTTTTTTCCAGGCAGTCTGAACACCCACTAATTTCAGGCCATTCACAATGGGCAGCTATGCGGTGTCATTATGATACAAAAATGAACAGTGATCAGCAAATTCTTCTTTGAATACATTTAAAACTTTCAATCTCTGTTTTTCGCAAACAGAGCGAGTTCCTTTTTGACCACAGTTGCTTGGCAGCCACTGTGCAAGCTTTATTTATTAACACATCAATTCAGTTTTTATTGTTGAGTTTTTCATACAGTATAATTATTCTTGGTATGAAAAGGCTTTATGTCACCACCTCTCCTTTCTAAGTGCCATCAAGTTCAGTGCAATATCGCTCTCCTCCCCTTATCTGTCCCACCCAGGCATCTTAACTCTTCAAATTACATCGGTTCCTGATTGGTATCTGTGTGTATCTCTTTTTTCCCCCTTCCCTCTTCCTTCCTATTTACAAGTGCAGTGCATATGTCTGTGTCTGGTGGCTGCAGTTTCATTAATTTGTGAAAAATTGATTTTACCATGGTTAAGGCAAAAAATGAATGCTGTTATAATCTCATTCTGTTCCAGCTGGTGTATTATGTTTCTCCTTTCTCCTTTTCTTTCCTGCCTTCCTTCTCTCTCCAGGTGGTTTGCCTCTGTGCGAGTCAGAATTGCAGCTGCACTGATTATTTCTGTTACACTGATTAAACTTTACCTCTCCTTCTCTTTGTGTGGCATCATCTGGCCCTTGTACCCCCCTCCTCCCATTTCTCTAGCTGATATATTTATAATACCATATTAAACTGTATCTCCTTCTCTCCAGGAGGCATGTCTGCAACTGGAATACTATTGCAGCAAGATAAACTAAATTAATTTTCTTTCTCTCCGTCTACTCATGTCCTCCCACCAGTTTTCCTCTTTCCTTGTTTTCCCTCTCTGCAGGGGGTGTGCGTACACAAAATGACAAGCTCACACACCTTTGCAGTGATGCCATTTATTTATTTATTTTTCTGCATCTCACTCTCCTCCTCATCACACCTCCTCCACTCTCTCCAGGTTGTGTGTCTTCGTGAGGCGGAGCGCCGTTTGCAGTTGCATTGTGAAGAGCTGCAGCTGCAGGCTGGAGAGCAGGAGGTGGTACTGAGGGAGATGGAGGCTGCCTTGCAGCGTCTGGCCCTGGACGCAGACCGCAGGCTCACCCAGCAGCACCGAGATCACCAGATGAGCATCCAGCTGCTGCTGCAGCAGCTTAAAGGTGAGGAAGCTAGTTGGGCCTGAACATAACCAAAATTATCCCCACATGCAGCAAGCCAGTGAGAGGGATTTTAGCATTCTTTGGTAATGGCTTATAAGATAGACATATGCATAAAAAGTGTTCCCTAGATAGATTTGTCCTTCAATAACTGTGACAAAGAGTTACTTTAAAGAATATTTGACCACCCAACTTTATTTTTACTTGCCACAAACCATAACTATAACCACTTCTAAAACAAAGCAGAACTTGTGTATTCTAGGGTATACATAAAAATTAGAATAAATGAGAAAAAAATTCAGTAAAAATATTGTTTTTATTCAATTTGTGTAAATGTAACCATGTTTAAGTGTTGCTATAAATGGTGTTTACATTGATTTTTAAAGGTGTAGAATTGAAATTCATTTCACTGTCCCTTTCTATAATGTTACGCTTGTGTTTTGGCACAAAATACCTGGCCAGAGTTATGACTGAGAGTGTATGTGCAACAGGGAATTAGAGTGAATGAAGAAAACAATGTTTAAGTGTACTGCTGCTTCTACAGTCTGCTTGCCTATCTCTCCCTCACTGTTGTTTTTGTATCAAGGAAATGAGCTTATGAAGAAATTAGTAAGGTAGAGTATCATAACTCTTGTCTTCATGCTCAGGCGGCTCAGGAGAGATGGAGCAGGCCATCCACGAGAGACTTCAACAGCTGGAGAAAGAATTGTTTTTCTACAAGACCTCTAGCCGCCAGCTGAAAAAAAAGCTCAAAGAGCTGCTCAGTGACTCACTACACTCCGTTCAGCCCTCACACACACAGCCTTCCAACACACAGACACACAATGTGCAGATATACTCAAAGGCAAACAGTCATCAGACACACACTGAGCAGATACAGACAGAAACACACCATGAGAAAACCTACACTAAGCTACACTTTGAGCAAATACACAAAAAGACACACAGTGATCAGGCAAAAATGAACCAGATACAAACCCCCACAGAGAGGCACATGCTCCAAAACTCCTGTGCTTCATCTTCTGATCTCCAAACACAGAAAAAGACAAAGATGCCTGTGCTCACCCAGACACACACACACGCACAGCCCCAGGGAGGAGGGCTTGGTCACAGTGGGGAAGGTTTAGAGATGACGCCAATCCGTCTGTCTCGCAGAGAGCTGAGACAAATCTCCCCTGCTGACCTGCAAGTCTCTGGTTCTGCCACAAGAAGGCGCCACTCTGTATTGGAGACCAGCACAGAGACAATACTGGAGGACTCCATAGAAATGTCCAGAAACACTGACAGATGATGCAGCATCAATCATTGGGCAATAATTCACTCGTGAAACAGGGGCTGCAAAGTTTATAACCTGAAGAGGGAACTGTTTTTGTTTTTGTTTTGCTTTGTTTTGTTTTTGATAGGCTGAAATGTTAATGATGAAACATTTGAAATATTTTTCAGTGTCCTGAGACTCTTGTGAAGATACTGTCTTCTCACTGTCTTTATCCTCCTTGCTTGGTAGTCATAAACTTTGCAGATCCTCATTGTACTCCAATTTTAGCATGCACTAAGGGAAGGAAAAATCGAGAATGCACAGTGTTGTCATGACACCAGTGCAAACTTGATATTGCATGTGCATAGAGAGAATTTCATTAACTTGGCAGTGCTTTTTGCACTAAAAGAGTAAAACCAGCCATTATGCTCACATTGTTCTTCCAGTTCTAGGCTCTTGCCTCTTCCCATGAGTACACTGTCCATTCTATGGTTTTCCACTTAATCAATATGGGAATCATTAGGTTCAAGATCTCGGATAGAGGAATAAAATGAGCTGTAAAATGTTTCAGTGCTAAATACATTTGAGCTCTAAATATATGAAATCACCAGACTTACTGATTTTAACATGCTCAGTCAGTACAAGTGACACTTAAAGGGTTTGAGCTCCACCATGTATACAAGGTAATGTAAAGTGCTTTTAGTCAAAGCAACCCCACAGTTAAACCCTCTTATTAGAATGACATGCATCCTTACCAAATAAATACATATTATACACAGCAAGTCATATCATATGTTAAATGAGAAAAGGCTCATTGTGGTCAGTAAATAGACATACATTCATGTTTTTCAAAAAATGTGTAACAGTGTATAGTGGTAGTTCATCTAACTACAGATCACATTTAATGCACAGTTTTATTTACTGCACTACTGTAGGATCCACCAACTGGAATACAACTGTGCAATGCCTCCAACTTTTACACTGCAGACTCTGGGGGGTGGTTTGGGGAAAGTCTGTTCATTGATGTATTGTTCAAATTTAACAAATAGTGCCCTGTGTAGAGTAGTGCTTACCTCTTTACCATTTGATTTATCAGCACTTCCCCTCATACTGAATGAAGCCACTCACTGAGGCTTTTGTCACTTGTTGCAGAGCTCAATTGTCTAGCACTTAAAATGCCCCAAAATTACAGCACAGTAGTCTGATAGGCTATCTCTGCTGCATCAGTCTTATCAAAATTGTACAGGAAGAGTTTTCATTTGATTTTGTACACGGTTTATATTGAAATTTATACTGATTTATATGTTATTAGTTATGTGTTGTATGCTGTGTAATTTATTTTCTGATATTGGTAGCTCTTACTAAAAACCAAAGCCATTAAAATGCTGATCTCCACGTCTCACTGAGCATTTATTGTTGTAAAGGTATTCTGACTCACCCCACCTGCCGCCTAGCTTTTATATATACGAGAGAAGTCTCACCTACCACAGTTTTCCACGTTACTGGGATTAAAGAGTACCTGCCCTGAAGTCACCTATTAAATAACTTGGGAACATTCTGTGTTTAGTGAGACTTTTTGGAAAAGAGGATACTTCTGATTAGTCAGTTTTACTTGTTAGTCCACAAGGTGTTAGTTGTGCAAGGTGTCCTGCATCACAACTTCAAAGTTATTCTGCGCGGACAAGCAGACGTACTTCTCTGCGAACGCAAAGAGGCTCACAGTGATTACGAAGCGCGAAACCGAGGCCCGAACCTTTTTGGTGCAACCGGGCTGCTGTACTCAGCCAACCGCTTCTAGTGGTGAGTGTGTGGTAACCAACGGAACCGACCTTCTTGAACAGGTGAAAGTATGTTCTGTCACAGCTTTTCTCATACATAATACCTCGTAAACAAATGTCAATGGGCTTATTAAGAACCTAAGTTCTCTGTGAACTCATAAATGTGTTTTTGACTGTCATACTTGATTAGTTTTGTACTTGTTTAGAAGCTAACGAAAGCCGGCTAAGCGACGTTAGCACAGCTACTGCAATGTAACGTTAGCTACGTCTGTCATAAGGCTGTTAGCAACGGCAAAGCCCAGTTCGAATCACTTCAGCGTTAAGTTAGCGTCAGTGGCTCATTTGAAGAGTATCGCTACATCAAATACAGCAACTTTACAATTTGTTAATTTCAGTATATTTTTAAGTCGAAATATTCCAGTATGTGTGTAAAAATGTTGCAATTGGCAGCTAAGTCCGTGTTTTATGACCGGCTTCAAGTTATATACAGTGAATTGTTTTATCCCCAACTGAGGACTGGCCTCTCTTTTGTCATCAGTTAATTTTTCACAATGGCATCGTCTGCAATGATCACCGTCCCCACCACCGCCTCCCGCTTCGCCCTGCTCCAGATCGACTCTGATTCGGACTCCGACGCCTCTGAGGTGGGCAAGACAACTACCAAAGGCGGACGGGATGGGAAGAGCCGGAACGGAAAGGCAGCAGCCGGGGGCAAAGCCGCTCAGAACAACGACAAGAAGAAAGACAAGAAAAGGAAAAAGAAAGAACAGCAACAGAGTGAGGCCAACGAGGTGAATGAGTGCCAGGGATGGAGCATTTCATGACCCTTTGCCTCATCCCTTTTTGTGCTAAGTTACACGTTTGATATTTTGTGTACTGACACAGTTAGCATTTGTGTTAATAGCCTACTAGCGACACCAGATGTCCAACCCTCTTCTGTTGTTGTTTCACTTCACCTGAAATGAAACTGGAGTTAGCCGTGCAGATTGGAATCCAGCAGTGAATATTGTGATTATGTTTTGTGCACCTTGTGAGGATTCTGCTTTCAGCTGTACTATATAACTATAGACTATAGGTTATGTTGATTCAATTTACCTTTTCCTGCAAAATCAGTTAGGACAGAGGGTGGTCCTAGGGCCTGGTTGCCTGCTTCTGTTACCTTACTGTTATTAACCAAACTGTTAATATTGGGTAGTGGATAAACAGAAGATACTTACTACTGTCCATGCGCACATATTGTGAAACTAACACTAGAGTAAGGTGGTCATAATAATAATAATAATCATTGTTCTGACGAATTTCTGGCCTTGTCTGTAAGTTACGAAGTCTGGCCTTCAAGAAGATCCCTCAGAAGACTTCTGCCCCACCTCCCATTACGACACTTCAAGGAGTAGCCAATGAACTTCTCAGTCCTGCATCAGGGGACCAGAATATACCCTCAGAAGGCTGGCAACAGTGGAAGCAGAGGGACGAGCAGGTGGGAGGTCACAAACCCTCAAATGGAGAGCAAATTTATGAGCTTGTGAATAATGAGTGATGTTCTCCCTTTTTTAAATAAAAGTTTCACCTCTCCCCTTCTTTCTGAAAACATGTTAGAAGTAGTGCAGATGGGGTATTATGAATCTCATGCCTTCTCCCTTGTAACAGGCGTTAGAAAAGAGAAGATTGACAATACAATGCACTGTCAGTTCTTGATATAATGTATTCCATTATTTTCATGTTTGTCCCAGTATGTTATGTGTGTACCTGGAGTGGTGTCTTTCCTCATCACTATATTTCTACTCCTTTCTGTAGATAACCAGCGAACTGTACGAGGCAGACTTGGAAAAGGCCTTGATGCTTAGCAAACTGGAGTATGAACAACATAAACAACAGGTGCACAACGTACGTACACACAAATGCAAGAATATGCATGACAGCATGTGTCTTTTCTGTTTTTAACATCCACCAATGGAGCTTGACAGGGGCCGTTTGCACCCCATTTCACCTGCTTGTCTGTTAGAATATATCAAAAAGTTATCAAAAAATGTTCATCTAACTTTGTTGAAAGGTTAGTCTTGGGCCAAAGAAGAACAGACAAACTTTTCACATCAATTGGCCAATTCACTATTCTGCTAAAATACTTTGAAATACCTAGAATTTGAACAAGCATAACATATGTCCCATTTCATAGACAGTCTTGAAAATGTGTTCATCTACTGATGTGAAAGAGGTTGGTAATAGGGCATGGAAAATTAACTTTTGGTCAAAATAGAGCATCGGCAACTGGCATAACTTGACAGTTGCATAGCATTGCCAGAGATATGTGCTTTGAGTGTCTTCTAGTTTTTTCCTTGTCATGTGAAGCTGCAGTCTTCACAATTCAGTGATTTGTAGTAAGATAGCTTTCTTGCATAGGTCTTAATGTTGGTGCTAGTGCTGCCTTCTCAGAAATGACAAGATTCATATATTTGTTGATCCATCATCTGAAATTTCAATTTGGCACATAACTCAATTTTATGACTGAAGGCTTTATTTCCTTGTGTCTCAAAATTGCTGAACATTTCACTGTTTCTGCAGTTAATTAAAAATTAAAGTCAAAGAAAAACTCTTTTCCCAAACAGAATAGCA
The DNA here is from genome assembly GCA_900302535.1 of Neoniphon sammara. Taxonomy (NCBI): domain Eukaryota; kingdom Metazoa; phylum Chordata; class Actinopteri; order Holocentriformes; family Holocentridae; genus Neoniphon; species Neoniphon sammara. The sequence goes on along the minus strand of OMKZ01035318.1, from coordinate 11,421 downwards.
CACATACATCCTCGCCTAAGTCAGGAGGAGGAAAGAAGGAGAAGAAGAAGAACCAGCAAGGAAAAGACAAGAAGACAGTTTCTCTGCAGGACTTCCAGGCAGAGGGCAGTGTAGGTGAGAGACTGGGCTTTCAATCTACAGTCTGTAATGGACTCTGCCTTTAAATAACAAAGGAAATTAAAAAGTAAAATGTATACTGAAGGAGTGTTTTCCCTTACAACAGCCCATTAATAACATTTGTATATGTTGACTCGTGTTTTTTTTTTTTCGTTTGTTTGTTTTTTGCAGAACATCTAAGTAAGAAACAGGAGAAAGAGGTGAGGCAAATGTTTGTGCATCATTTTCATTTTCTAACCCTGTTTTGCATATTACTGGACGCTTAAGCCAATGAAACAGTTTTCAAGTAATGTTATTCCCCTCTGCTCAGTTTAAGCATAGGCATAGTGTTTTATTTGGAGAAGAAATATAATATGGCGTGGCACATCACTATAGAGACACTGACCCACTGAAAACATGATCCCATTCAGGAAGCCAGAGTAGCTAATCTAGCAGTGGGGACAGGGCAGGAGGAGCGGTTCTTTAATAAACTGGAGGATGACGTCAGTCGAATCATCCAGCGGGAGAAGAGACGTGAGCAGTACGCCAACAGCCAGGGACAAGAGATCAACACCTCCACAGAACACGAACAGGTGAGATGGACTGACAGAAACACATACATTGAGAGACTGGTGGATGCAGATACAGCTGTCTTTTGTATATTAGACCTCAGATATCTAGAACCTCTCCTTCCTCGTGCCTCCTTTCAGGACCCTCGAGCAGAACAGCTGAAGTACGAGCTGGAGAAGAAGGACCAGGAGATCGATAAGCTGAAGAAGACCATCTCACAGTGGGAGGTCAGCAGTTGTAAGCCGTTAACTAATCATTCTGTTATTTCACTAGATAATGCCTCATTTTCTGCTCATTTCAAAAAATCAATAGCATATTTTCAATCATTAACACTTTTTTCTCAAGTGTAACCAGAGCCATTAATACAACTAGTTAAAGCAAAACTTAACCTGGGTATAGTGTTGGGTTCTATAGTTACCTGCACATGATATGAGTCCACATGGTAGCAAAATATCCTTATTAGTTGCTCTGTGCTCTCCTGGGCTGCTGACTTGTTTTTTATAATCTGCTTTATTAACATTTGTTTATGTTCTAAAAGCGTTACTTTGGGGCTGGTTTTGCCATGCTATGGAAGTGAATGGAAAGATGCAAAAAGTGTTTTTCACCTAATATCTAACATGAACTGTAATATCAAACTCTTTCACTACTGGCTCTGTCTTGCTTAAGTTATGGAATAATATATTTTAAAGTTTTGCGTTTTTAGTTCTAAGTACCTGAAACCTTAAAAATAGTTCCTGAACTGGTTCTCTTCTTGTTAAAATCTACAGGTGAAATACAAAGAGGTGAAAGCAAGAAACGCCCAGTTGCTTAAGATGCTCCAGCAAGGAGAGAGTGAGTTGAACCTTGCCAAAACAGCGACATGAGAGTGCAAAATTCCCCGTATAAAGGTTTTATATGATCAGTGTAATCATTCTCTCTCCTGCAGTGAAAGATAAATCAGAAATCCTTCTACAGGTGGAAGAGCTACTAAATATCAAAGAAGAGCTGTCATCACAGGTGTGTGTGTGTGTGTGTGTGTGTGTGTGTGTGTGTGTGTGTGATGGAGTTGTGCATACATATTGATAGTTACTGAACCCCAGTATTATCTGTCAGCATCTGATTGAATAACTGTACTTTTCTTTAGGTAACATTACTGCACGCAGCCCTTGAACAAGAAAAGTCTAAAGTCAAAGGCCTACAATCAGAACAGCCAAAACATCAGGTAGGAGTACAAAGTCGCTTGCTTGCTCACTATTTTATAACTAGTATCAAGTAACATGACCATAACCACTAATGACTGTACTGTGATTTAAGTGTCATGTCAGTTCCGTTCAGTCTTGCCAGAGTTGAGGTGTAGAAAGACAGGGTGCTGTTTTGCTTCCACTGTGTGAAACCATGATGCATCCTGTTTATGCAGTGTTGTGTGTGTGGAGGTGGGGGGTTGCCTGTGCACATATTTTCAACTGTGAATGCTTATCTGTGTTTGCTAACATTCATGAGTGTGAATATGTGGGTGTGTGTGGTGTGTGGGTGCATGCATGTGTGGCCCTTCCTCTCCTCTATCTAGACCAGAGCAAAGCAGCCAGAAAATTGTTCAAGGTAACTAAGCTGCAGTTCAGGACAGTAAAGCACAGAAGCACAGTAGGATGGAGTACATCTGAGAGTGTTGTATAAAGCAGAGATCAGGGCTAGGAGAAACTCAGGTTCAGTTACAGAGGATTTTTATTTATTTATTTATTGGTTGTAGTTCAATATTGGAAAAAATTATCTGTTGACCAAGGTTAAAATAAATAATAGACTTTTATATCAGTAGGACAGACAGATACTAGTTGTAAAACACAGCTTACCAGTCGGACTTGTTTCCAAAAATACTAATATAACATATCAAACAAGCCTGTTTTGTTAATCGTAAAATTAGCTTTGATCTGACTTGAGCACCCACTTTGTGAATCGAGCAATTACAGGTCATCATTTGTTGTCTTTCAATCTCTGTAATGACTGGAGGCATCACAAACCACCCTATGTTTATGTTTAATCACTAAATATTTCTTTATAAAGTTCAGCATTTATTGGTATGTAAATGTTGTGCTTTCAAACATATGATATAGTATGTTGAGTGGATTAATTAAAAATATACTTTATCAGACTCATGCATAACAAACAACTGGTCTTTTCTGGTCGCAGGGAAACAAGAAGGGGAAGAAAAGTTCGGAGTTGGATCTATAAAGATTCCAGCAGGAAAAGACATGAACTGCAAAATTCCACAAATGAACAAACAAATGAAGAAAACCTCTGCTGATTATTGTCAGGGTCCCCCTCCCTTTGTTATGAAGTTTCTACCCAGTCTCATGTCAGCACATTATGCATGCCCCCTGTCAGCACACACACACATTACCACACACACTTAAACACACTTACACACATTCAAGAAATATCTTTCAAGACACACTCCCTACTTAGTGGGATGTATTACACAGCTGAATACGAATTAAAAATCTTTTGAAGGTGATGCAGTAAGCATTTTTTGTATGTTGAGGTTACAGCTTGGTTTCTGGTGCTGCCACCTACAGGCAAAGCGCTGACCCTGGATCTGTTCGAGCCGGCTGTGTACCCCTACTTCCTCTGGGTTTTAATGCCAAAATGACAGATGTGAAATGTATGTTTTTGTTTTTGATTTCACTGTTAAGTAAATAAAATACTTTTTCAGTGAAAAAAGTTGTCACCTTTATTGCAAACCTTCACTTCCTTTTACAGCAACAAAAAAGGAAGTTATATATTGCTACTCAAATTCCTCCAATATGAGCGCTCTGTTAACCAGACAAATGCACTGTGGTTCAAAATCCTGAATTTATTTTCTACATGCCATGCATTTTCTTCACTGGCAATGCTTTCTGATAGAAAGCATCAGATATTTGAATTAAGTTGCACTGAAGTTGATGGAGGGTTTTTTTTAATCGATTATTTATTTGTTTATTGAGCTCCAAATGTCCCCATTAACTTGTAGAATCTTATAAAAGGCCGACAGCGGTGCCTGATGCTCAATTTTACTGATCATGCAAATTAAGCTGAAGACCTTTTATTTTTATTTATTTACATATTTATTTATTCATTCATTTATTGAGTTAGTTGTTTTTGTAATTTGGCAAGGGTTACATACGGAGCCAATAAAACGAACACAAGTGCTCACTCAGCAAATGTGTGTAGCTGCAAAAAGGTTACGGCTGGAGGTAGCGGCACAGACATGCTGACATAACAGGACGCCTCCCTGCGCAGTCGGGTCACGCTTGGCATCCATCCTGGCATAACTTTCTGCCTAGTCATCGGGCAGACGCACCGGGACCGTGCGCTCCTCTCTCTTACCGTCGGCCCGGGACAGGACGGAGATGTCTGGCGCGGTGGATGATGAACCGAGAGCATCATGTCAATGTGAATACTCCGAAATGGTCCAAGTTGCCGTCAGAAGTCTCACAGAAAAGGAGGACTTCGCCGTTAAAGGAGATTGCACCGTCAGACAGGTTGGGTCGGTCGGAAGACCAATGATGGGAACGAATAGGCATGCGCCACATTCTCCAGAGATTTTTTGGGGGGGCCGAATTCATTTGATTGTATGCTGCTATGTAACAGTTGGCTTGATTTGGACTTTTAGCCGTTGAACCTTTGAATAACATCCCGGGTTCCAAGGACTTATTGTTTGCATACTGACATAAATAGTGCTGTAGGCTATATGACCTTGTGGCAGATGTTGGGCAACCATAGTGTTTATTCCTGCTAAATTTCTGGCAACGTGTGTGTGTGTGTGTGTGTGTGTGTGTGTGTGTGTGTGTGTGCAGCTGAAAGGGTGTGTAGCGGAGCGGCTGGGTGCTCAAGACGAGCGTCTGGTGCTGATCCACTCCGGTCGGGTCCTTGATGAGTCAGAACTGCTGAGTCAGCTTAAGGGACAGGATGGATCAGTCAGCCTCCGCATGGTCCTCAGGTACCTACACACACACATTCATATAAGCGCACACCCCAGGGTAAACACACGTCATGGGATAGACTGAACATAGTGGCGCACACACACACACACATTCAAGCACACACGAATATACATAGCTTGATAAACAGGCTGATGCTCTACATAATCCTTATCTTTCCAAAATACTGCCCTGTAAATGTTCCCCTGAAGAAAATTAGCACAATTTTGGTATAGTCAGTTGGTTCACAGTGGGTTACTGGATGTCTTGCACAAAAAGTGTTTTGTGAGAAAAAAGGGGAATGCCATCCACTTTAAAAATTCACATTAAGTTATTTCTGTGCCCCAGGACAGTTCTGTCAATGTTTGTGAACGTGAACTAATCTTTTTTAAAGCAAGAAACCAGAGACAAAGACAATCTGAGGGATATTGACTTAGTAGAGCCATAATATGCTAATTTGACCAAAATGAAGTTTACATTCCATCACTGCTGACATGAACCAAAGGTATGAACCTGAATTTGAACCCAAATTGGTTGCACAAGCTTACATGAAAAACTCGCAGGTCAATAAAGTCCCATTCATTGTCTGCAGGGAAGAGTCAGATTTTACATCTGAGTGACATCACATCATGGGTTTCTCCTGCAGTTTCTAGGTTTAGGAAAAGTGCTGCACTGAAGTATTGGCTGAACTGTCCCAGGGCACAAAACATAATGTGAATTATTAAAATAGGAGACATTCCCCTTTAAGTGATAACCCACCCAGCCCCTACACCAGCTTTTATCAGGGAAGAACCACCCCACCATCTAATATCACCCCTGAAGGATCCCATAGCTGATTACATCACAGATCTAACCTTTTTCAATGCTGCACTCCATATGTCTATGCTGCAGGCTTTTACACCATGCATTCTTGCAGTCAAGCCCTCCACGTAAACTAAATACATAAATGAGAGCAGTCATCTCCATTTAGCGAGTGTAAGGGATGGCTTCCATCTGCATGATCTCATGGTTTTTGTGGCTGTGAGTCCAACTTGCAAATACTTCTTCTGTGATGGGGAAAGCTCCAAGATGGTGATCATTAAGTAACAGTACTAAAATTACATTTTCACAAAGCAAAAATAAAATCTTCAATATGATGATACAGTAATTTGATCACACATTTATGCACACATGTACACAAGGTTTTAACAGGAATACTGGGACACCAGATCTGGATTAACTGATCGTCTTTCTGTCTCAGGCCTCAGCATCCTTCTGCCACACCCACCAGAGATCCTGCTTCAGAAACGGTCCAATCAGAAATCACACACGTTCTCGACCCCAGTCCCGATAACCTCACACCATCTCCCACCTCTCCCCTCTACCTGGGTAAGAAATGTTGTTCAGATAGATGATCAGAGTATTTTAATGGTTTAATGTCCCATGTTTTCTGTGCACTGATGTGAACTGAGCTGCCGCTTTTAATTAACCCTATGTAGGTATAAATGAAGCTGCTTTGTATTGTACTGTATTGTGTTGTATTGTATATTCATCTTTCCTTTTCTCACCTTTTACCAGATCTCCACTCATCACATCACTTTTGTATTTTATCTGTATACCAGTTAGTTTTTGCTCTTCAGTCATATGTCTTCTCACCACTTCTCCTCCCTCTTTCTAACTCCCAGTCTTTCTTTCCTTGGCTCCTGCTCTCTCTCCTTCCTTCTATCACTCTTCAACTCACTACCCCCCCCACCAACCTACTCCCTTTTCCCTTTCCCTTCTTCTCTCCCTCTCCACTCTCTCCTTTCCCATTTTGCCCCAATTTTGCCCCCGCACTGTTTTTTTCTAATGGAAAAAATTAACTCTAAAAAGTGAGTAGTTACAGAACATATTTGAACGCAGTAACTGAAATGTGATACAATTCAAAAAGGGTATTTAGTCAATAAATGTGACAAAGTAAGAGAGGAAATAAGGAAAGAAAAAGGTAAAAAATATATATACCTAAAAATTTAATAAAAAAATATATTGAGTTAATAAATTTGAGATTTTGCTTGAACATAATTTAAGATCGGCTATTTTTTATGGGGTCTGGTAGACTATTCCATAATATTGGGCCTTGAAATTCAGCTGAAAATGATCCCTTAGTGGTTCTAAAAAGAGTGAAGGTTATCTGATAATCTAGTAGTATAGCTATCTATGAATGTGTGTATGATAATTTGAAATAAACATACAAATACACCTTACTGGGAGCATATTAGTTTTAAAATTTAAACACAAAGTTACATACCTGAAGAGCATTAATATAATATAGTGACACTCCTCAGAGTAGGCTCACCTATTACACAGATTCCACTCACCTCCCACACTTTTTTACATGCTCCTGACATTTTGATCTGTCTGACTGCCTGCTCCTCCTCTCCATTTTCCTATAGTGGAAGGTCTGGGCAGCCTGGGTCTAAGTACCAGCGCTCCTGGTTTCTTCTCAGCACTGCAGCGCCAGATGGAGAAGCAGCTGCTGGCTGACCCAGAGATGATGTGCCGTGTCCTGGGCAGCCCACTAGTGCAGAGCACCCTGTCCACCTCCAGCCCCCAGCTGACCAGGCAGCTCATCCTGTCCAACCCTCAGACCCAGCAGCTGCTACAGACAAACCCTGAGCTGGGCGACATGCTCAACAACCCAAATGTCATCACACAGGTGGGTGTAGGCTGGGTTAAGAGGGAGTGTGTGATGTGGTACAGATGTGATGGCAGTTGTGAGAAGCAGGATGCACTTTTTGTGTGCATGTGCAGAGCAGTGGGGTGTGTGTATGTTGGATGCAGGGATTAGCTTTGGTTGTGGTTTATGCATTTGTGTATTTGTGACTATTGAGTGTGGTAGATGATCTTAAAGGTCACATAGAGGTGGCATTTCAATGGTGCCTCTTCCGTAATTTAGCATGTTTTCAGCTGAAACAGGATGTTGGGGCAGGACATCATGCGTGGATGGAGTGTTAAAAAGTGGGCGGGTTGGATCACAACAAACATGGAAATATAAAGGCAGTAAGGCTTATCACACACTGTGTATTTGGTAAAGCAGTTCATTCTGAAATGTTTTGCATGTCATCTTGAGCTAACATGACCTCACAGAACTTCAAAATGAATAAATTCCTCCACTGGGATACAACCACAGTACCTCAGGAGAAGAAAAATGGTTTTTGGAGGTGAACACCCCAAAATGCACTGTGTACCATGTTGCCCTTTGTGTCTTTTCAAACATTGTAAAGTTGCAGGTTTTATATTTTAGAAGAAGCGGATTGGAGTTGTTCAGAAATGGTATTATCAAATGCAGGGATTTTTTTGTACATGTATTGCTACAGCATGAAGTAACCACTAAAAATATTCCATTTTCCAAGAAGTAAGAGTAATATGATTTTGATATAAAATAACAATAACAAGGTGAAAAGGTTATTTCTTTA
>OMKZ01035316.1:3543-14102 GCA_900302535.1 Neoniphon sammara | reverse complement strand
TCAAAAGGAGGAAGGGGAGAAGGAAAACAAGGGGGCGTGGGTTTCAACCTCATTTCACCTCCTATCTCCTACCCATAATACATCGCAGTGCTCATGCACACACACACACACACACACAAAGACGCACACACACAAGCCTATATGTACATGCGTATACATACATAAATACAGTACACATGCAAAACACATAGCCTGGATAGTCACACACATATGCCTACATTCAACCATATATTTATACAAAGTGAATCACACACACACACACACACATACACACACACATACACTCATCCGCACACAATACACAGACATAGCTACAACTATACATCTATACTGTACACACATGCATGCAAACCCAGACAATCATACAGACACAGTCACTGCCCTTCCCTATGTGTGTGTGTGTGTGTGTCGGGGTAAAGAACACATTCATATTCAGTGGAAGCGGTTTGGAGCCATTTTGTTTTTCCAGCCGACGGCAGAAAGCAGTGGCCATTATGACCTTGTGATGAATGCAGGGCTCATTTCCTACACTACCTATTCAGCTTTCTTTTTTTTTTTTTTCCTTTTTCTTTGTATAGCTCACACACGGATTAAATGCAAAGATGGCAAGAGAAACTCCACTCTGTGTATTAAAAAAAAATAAAGACATTCAGTAAAGCCTACTTCAAGTTGTCGCCTTTAAAATTCAGTCCCACGCATATGCTCGGTCTGATTTTCAATTCCAGGTGCATGATAGTCGGGAGAAAGTTTCATTTGTGCCCACTGTCATTTATTCATTAGCTCGCAATCAGATCTCCTGTGCAAGGCATGAGGGGTTATAAATCACCGGTTGGCCATTAACAATTCATGCGATTCATAATACATAAGACCCGTCATTTATTTATCACCTCTAAATGGGATTTCCTTCCATCTCACTGGCTCCCACTCAGAAGTCAACCTCTGTAGCCTGACCGACGGCCATTTTGAGAGCGAGCCAAGATGTAAACAATGCGTATCTGAGCTGAATGGTGCAACGATAGCAGGGGAATGCCACATCTATTGGCATTCAGCGGGAGAGCTCCTTGTCTCTGACTAAATCCGGTTGGTTTGACTGGTATCGTCTGGGAGGGAAGCAGCAGGCGCCTGGCTGCGGCTGGCTGCTGGCACACTTGTTTTCTGCTGTTTCTCTTGAGCAGTTGATGTAATTGTGAGTAATTAGGCCTTAAAGTGGTCTTGTCTTTTCCCAACCTAGAACATGAGTCCCTAGGGAGAGCGGGGGGCTGACTGAACACCAGGAGCTGGTTTACAGAAGACAGCTTTTGTCTAAATAGATCCTATATAAAGAGCCTGGAATTGTGCCACCAGATGCTAACACCATATGAACACGCTGACACTGTAGATGACACTAAATTATACTATTGCCAGGGGGCCCCAGCACTTCTCATTGTAAAGATAAACAGCGAATTGCGATGGAGAAACAAGAATTGGAACAAGCCTCATTGTTTGATATCATAGCTCTCTGACCAGCTGCTGTTTTTCCTTTACAGACGATACCATTTGGTAGATGTTTTTGCCTGAAAGCCACATGACTTGATACATTTTAAGTGTGGGTGGCCGTGCAGGAGATGCCCCCCCTAACCCTGGCTGTATTAGTTCCTTGTTCTACCTTGACACACAGTATACACTGAATTAGCAAGTAGGGGTTCGGCGTCTTGGTGGAGTACACTTAAAAAGAACAGTAACTAGTGAATGTTGGACTCAAAGCTATGAGCTTTTGGTTATGAAACAGTTTCTCCAACCAGTAGGCTGCCAAGCTTTACAGTGAGCACCCATCAAACCCAAGGCCAGGAGTGTGGGGAAGCCTCTTTTTAAAAGCTGTAGCTGAAAGATTAAAAGAATGGTTGAGATCAAAATGTGTCCCATTTTACTGTTGAAATAGCTCACAGCTGAGCAGAATATCTTTCATAGATCTGAGAGCCTCTGGTGTCGTGACTAGCTGCTTGAATAACGTTGGCTCAGGGTCACTAGGTGTCTCTACAAAGGAATGTCACATAATGTTCACAGACTGGTTACCAATAGTTATGAGGGACATGCCACCATGATGGATGAATGATGGCAAATGGGAAAAGACGGCAACTTTGGTGCAAAGGCTGTGCATGCACTTACAAGTGGTTGGTTTGTTGCAGTTGTGTCCATGTCTGAAGTACTGAGGGTTCTCCACCACGGGGATGCGAGTCATCCCTATGACAACTGCATCAGGACCTGCATCCAGAGTGCAAGGGGTGATGATCCCATGGTTTACATGATGAAGGGGGCTGGCAGAGTCTTCCTCACCACTGATCACAGCTACTGGCCCTGGAAAGAACCAAAGGATAGAAATATGTTTAGCAATCTAAAGTGTAAAAGTCGAGCTAAAATTATTGTTTGACTATTGACTGACTTTCTGAAAATATCATCAGTGAAACATACAAGAATTCTAATGTACAGTTAAAAAAATAATTTGAACTTTATTGTTATAGATATTTATCTATAGATAGATAGATAGATATTCTTGTTATAAATTTTAATAAGAAGAATATATCATGACATAATTATAATTAGTAACCAGAATGAAACAAGCTTGCTAAGCTAGATTTAGGTACAAGAAGGTACTAGTTCTAGCCGATGAGAAACAACTGTGATACTGAGTCACACATGACAGTAAATTCATTCATTTTTCAGATCCTTCAGTATTCTTTTAGTCCTATGTAACAGACACTAAACAGATGAATATTGTAGGTTTCTTGTGTGTTTACTGCCTATTAATTTTACATCCTACTTTCAGGGGAAAAGAAGTTGCCAACAGTTGATTCAATTTCCAGCACTCGGCCCTCTGAAGAGAGAGTGTGATTTGCCTGTTCGCTATCCACTTGCGTGGTGCTGAACTGAAGGGTGGTTAAGCGGTGCTCCCTGTCCCCGGCCGTGATGCTGAAACTTTTAAGAAGCACTCAACATCCAGGACTCAACAGCTGATGCTCGGATCACGTGTTCCCACCCGCAGCATTGAGAATTAGTCCTGTGCCGCTGTGCAGGTCCTGAGGGATCCCCATGGGAATGCAGGCGTCTAGCTGCATGCTCTACTGGGTGATTTTATTAGGTCAGTCTGAGTCATGGCTGTTGAGATACTGTCACTCATACCCCATTCCATCACATCCCTCTCATGAACCAACACATGGTCATTTCCTTTATTTAATCAAACTTCAAAAATCCTCTGGTATATTTTGCTTTCCAGCCAAGGCAATCTGGATCTGGTTTCTATTTCAGAATGTCAAAATCAACAGAGCTGTGTGTGTGGAGGGTGTTGTAACGAATGGAGGGAGGGAAGTCAACAGTTGTGGGTCAACAGTGGCTGATTTACTGGAGTGGTGACAGCAAATCTATTTGCCCACAAAGTTGAATCTCTCCCTCACCTTGACAACACAGTAAATAATAATCAAGGATTCAGTCATGTCAAATTATAGGCCCTCAGACGCAGCAGATAGCTCATCCTCAACCTCAAACAAGTATTCAGAGGGGGGAAAAGTGACAAAATGACATGTGAGCAATAATCCCCGTGCATGGTGTATGCTTGTGAACGTGTCAATTACAGGTATGCATGTAATATCTTGGGCGTCTGCCTCATCAGAGGTGTGTGCACGGAGTATAACTCACTTTCAGAGCACGTATTTTCTCTGAGCCACTACCTAGCAACCGCTGGGGACAACAAGCAAGCTGCAGCTCTAAACCTCTGCTGATGCCTCCGATGCGCCGCCAAGCACACATTTCCGAAGAAGCATATATCATGCCATACGCGAGAGAATACCGCTTCAAACATCTGTACACATTTGGTCACTTGAAATAAGAACCCACCGCATCGAATGGCATGATGAATCATGGGGATCAGTCTGTAGAATTTAGAAAGATACCTACAAAGGATCCGAGCGTTATGGTCTGATTTTTAATACAACATGAAATGGAATAAAAGCTCATCTGATCATATGCCAGAGCCAGATCGATGAGGCCTCAGGGGAAGGCCTGGCCTTGCTCCAAACCACAGTGCTAAGAACAACTAAATAAATAAAAAAAAACTTGAGACCATGGGAGAAGAAGTTTTTCTAAGAAGTGAGGGCAGATTGGGCTTCTTGACTTGAGAACATCCCGAAAATTGCATTTATGTTACCTGAGCGATGAAAGGGCCCAACGGCCTCTGAGAGGGGTTTTATCATCTCAGACACTGCCTGTGCTCTGAATGGGATTCAGGACAGCACATTTCCCCCGGAATGTCTATCTGAGAGCAAAGTTCCTCTCTATTAAACCAACTTTGATTTATTCAAGAGAACTGAAAAAAGAAATGAGCCAACTTTCTCCCTTTTTTCCTTTCTCCTCACCTCTCATCCCCTCCACAAATTTGCACTGGTAATGTGGTTCACACAACGGGTAATTTCTGCCAAACAATCTGATAAATCAAAGACCCATTTCATTTGTGCTGATAAGGGCACTGATAAGGCATTCAGACCAGGTTTTTAGGTCTCTGCCGATTCCAACCCTAGAGTTACTTGGGGTTTGCCTCCTTCAAGTCAAACCATGATGTAAAAAATATGTAAACCATATCCACCTTCACATTATGATACTTAGATTTTGACTGTGACTCAGGTCCATTTGTCCCTCTTTCTGTTGTGTACCCTCTTTCTGTGCACTGCAAAATATCTACAACTTCCATCAGTTTCCTGATGTAAAACAAGATATCTGTATGCTCATAAATGTCTTCAGAAAAAGAAAAACAACACGCGCAGCAATAACAGATATCATGAAAATAAATTTAATCATAAAAAATACGAGGCAAAACTATCTCAGTCCATGAAATTCCTCCACTGAATGCTTGGGGTGCACTTTTATGTACAGACTGTTTCCTCTCTCACCTTATTCCCATACTCATATACACAGCTTAATTTCACACACAAGGCTGTGGAATTTTTAAGAATCATCAAAGGAGACCAGGATGCACGGGGGGAAGCAAGAAATCATTTAAATGTGCTGAGTTCAACAGGCGCCCAGTGCATCCAGCGCTTCTTCATGGAAGAGGCTTCGATCACTGAGGTGTGCCATCGTTTGAAGATGGTCTGTGGAGCCACATCACACAGCTGACATCTCTCCGTGCTCCTCCAGGTAACACATTACCCCAGCCAGCATCAGTCCACGTGACTCCAGATAGCGTTCCACTCTCCCTACTCTTCCTCGGCGAATGTTTTATGTTCCTGTAAGGTGCCGTTTCGCAGGTGCATTAGCTAATACAGCCAAATCAATTGATCACTCGTGACATTTGCATCATCTGTTTCTCAGTTTGCAAGTCAATCTAATTTATTCTACGGGAGCAGAGACAGAGCAGCCTTCCCCTCCTCCGGGTTTGAAAATTGACTCGTTCATTAAGGTATTGTCGGAGTACTGGGCCAGAGGGTCCATCTGAGAAACACGCCAGGGTGATGAATTAAGAGAGCATATGATTACAGATCTGGGCGACATATCAACTACAGAATAGAACTGAATATAATAGAGCAGCACAAGGCGTCATAAGAGCTAGATGAATCGAGGTGCACAGAAGTGGATTGAGTATTTTTAATATTTATTTAGCCAATAAAAATTTAACTGAGCACCATTTTCAGCACCAACCTCCTTTACACTGATATAGTTCACATTTATACCTGAGAGTTGCTCAGTACAACCACAGTCTTTTGCTGCTCTTCTGCTGCTAAATGCCTTGCTCGAGGGCAGCTTTGACAATAGTTGTTGAGAGAGAGAAGAACATTTCCTCTTACAGATTTATCCTTACCAGTCTAGCAATTTGAACTAGCAACCTTTCAACCATCAGCCCACTTCTCTATTTCTCTTTAGGCTGTTGCTGCCTCATAGGCATAATCATACTGGATAAAAAATCAGTACCGGATAAATACAGAAGCCCTTTTAACAAAGATGAAAAATCCCCACAAACAAAAATGTAAGAAGCTCAGTCTTTTCCTTTTCTGAGAAACACACAAACACAGACTTTTCAATTTATGACCACGCGCAATTTATTTCAGTTAGAGTACTTGCTATTTATACATTTGTTGTTTATGTACTATTCTCCTCCTTGGTGACTTTTGATGTCATTAATGTGTCTGTTTGCTATTTTGATGTTTTTTTCTCTCTCTCTTTTGGGGTGAGATATTTTTATAAGCCCCTCCGGGTTTTTCTCATCTCACCTGCACAGTTTGCATTTATTTACCACTCTCATTTCTCTTTTCACTTTTTTTTTTCTTGTGCAAATAAACCAGACTGAACTAAAAACCTGGCAGGGGTCTTTGTCTGTGAAGTTGTGTCTCTCCCTCTCTACAAATGAAACTGCTGAAGGTGATACTCAGCAAAAAAAAAAAAAAAAAAAAAAAAGAGCGGGTGGCTCTGGAGGGTTTTCCCTGTGGTCAGGAATAAATTGTGCAGAGTGTGATTGCTTCCGTTCCACCCCCTTGCAGTAATTATCACACAGATTCCTTTCAAAGGTAGTTAATTAGGACTGGAATTAACTTGAGGACATGTAAAATGAACAAGAGAACATGGGAAGGATAGCTTACGGAGGCAGGGACCCCTCTTCTAGTTAGCGATGGATTTAATACAAATTAAATCCATACGTGGGGAGGGTCAGAAATGGGGAAATCAAGGCAAATATCATGCTTTTGGTGCTTTGAAAGGAAAGACATTGGTTCTCTAGGAAACCAGGGGATGCTTCGGCTCTGTAAAGACATCATCCAACAGTCATAGTGCTCAAGGCTTTGTCATAAATCTACTGAGGGCAGTAATTTGCTGTTCAGTACTGCAGCTGTACGGCTCTTTTTTTCCTCTGTGATTCTGGGAGGCAGTCCGGCAGCGCACTCCTCACACACCGTTACATCGCTCTCCTCAAAACCCGCAAACATCACGCAGCACCTTAACGTGGGCTCTGAGAGGACGACGAAGCCAAGACTCCCAGTCAAGACCCTTCTCCACGGGGCGGCAACATCCACGACAACAATGACGTTAAAATAAACCGGGTCGTAACAGCCAGCCACCTTGCATGATTATTGAAAACTGTTATGACAGTGACGGCTGCTAGCTTGGGAGCAATCAATGTGCAAATACACACAGCGAGGGTAGCATTAGTGCTATAATAAGGCCAGTTAATTGCCAAATGCCACAATTGTGCGAAGAGGCCTTGAGGTTGTGTGCAAGACTCAGATGACAACTCCCCTTGCTGCTGTGAAGGAGACATGTAAATAGCTTTCCTGACAAATAGGCTCAAACTGCTCACTCAACCTCCCACTCATAGCCAGGCATGGTGTACATATGACAGCCATATAGGCCGGCAGCGAATCCACACTAAACTCATTTCTCACAGTATCCAAATAGTATTCTCTCTACGGCTAAACACCCCTGGACCGTATGCCATTTCCTCCTCAGCTGGTTGTGAGCGACTGTGGCAAATAGTGAGTGCTAGGACAGCCGATATTTATGGGCCTCTGCAAAGCAGGCTATCGAGAATTTACAGTCGCCCCACACGGCTCAATGTGCACTCTCTTTATTGTGGTATAAACAACACTGAACACTGAGGGGAAGGACGGTGGAGTCGAGACAGAAATAAACACACATTTGAAACCTGCTGTAAACCTATCAGTTGTTGTATCTGAAGCCACTTGTATGTCCTCTAAAATCAGGCCCCTAAACTGCACTGAGCATTATCTGCAATGACACAGCGCTGAACCAATTACAGTTTGTGTTGCTGAACATCTCTTGTCTTGATGTTCAGAATGATAATAAAACTCAGAAACACTCAGATTGTTATTCTGTCTCTGTTCCCACAGTGCCCTATCAGCGTTTATATCTTTGACAACACATTACCCTGTAAGCTCCCCAAAGACAACTGAACCAATTTTAACACAAGTCTGAAAAGTGATGGAAAATAACATCATCCAGCAGCCAAGCTGTCCGGGCCTATTCCCCGACTCATGACCGCGAAGGAGTCAGGATCTTTACCAAAACAGCGACCTGCATTTTATTACCTGTTATGCATCAGAGCTCAAATTGAAAACAAAACACAGGACGACCTGAGAATATATTCAGAGCCGTACGAGCCCCCGTTCGGCTGTGGGTTTCATTCTTCTCCCATGGCAATGTAATCAGAAAGAGCCAAATGAAAAGCTTGTGGTGGCGTTGTCACAGGAACTAGTTTACATCATAAACTCTGCGGTGTAGCCAAGAGGGGACTCACAAACATATGCACATACACACAGCAATAACCACACACTCCACGGCTATATTTCTTGTCGTGGCACTAGAATCTGAAATGATCCTCCAATGCCAAACGTCTGGCAGAGCACGCATGTAAATCACAAAGAAGAGCGACAGCCACATCCAGCCACCGCAGCCCGCATAATGGCCCGATGATTGTTTGCATTAGTGCTGCAGATAAACCCAGTGCATGGTAATGGGACTCACCGTCCTTACTGGGAGACAACAAGTGTATTTGATAGTGGGCATTATGGGAGTCCTAAATTATGTATGGGATAATCTATGACGAGGTGGTTTTGTATTGAAAAATAATGACTACCATGGAGGCAAAGGTCCGTGGCGGTTGTTCTTTTAAGACCACCACGGAGTGGATTATCCTGCTTATTACACAGCTTTCCCTTACAAAAGAAGTCTCTAAATTGACCAAGAAATAACCTTTATGATTTACAGTTGTTTTATTGGCCTACAAGCATCCGCTAGGAATAAAAACAGTTCATTGCAATGTAGAGCAGAGTCCATACCAACTTCAGTGGTAAAAGTAAAGAAATACCAAAAAAAAAAAAAAAAAAAGTTGCGTTTACGCTGCAACGTTGCCATGTAGCTCACTTAGCCTACAACAGGCAGGCAGCTAGCTAGGAGAGGCACTCGCCTGCTACTGTTTTGTCTAGAATGGAGGAAAGTCGCTCCACTTTCCCCTGTCTGTCTGCAGTGGTTGGAGTCCAGTCAGATAGTTAACAGAGGTTAATAGTTGATAAGTCTTTTTGACACCGAGTGTCTCCATTTAGCTACTGAACTGACTTCTTTCTGTAGATGTAGCTAGCTTGCTAACATTAACCTACAACACACAGCAGCAAAGCTTCATGAAGTGCATTAATTTGGAATGAACAGGTGCGGTGATGAGGTTGTAGCTTGACAATGGTCAAGAAATTCAGAATTCAGAAATAACCAACCGCACAATGCATTAAGTGACCAAGAATTGAGTCTTCAACATAGTCATGTAATTTAAGATTATTATTATATCACCTGATTAGCAAATTATAATGACAAGACATTATTCGGTCAATGTGATAAATTATGAAATATGATCAAACATATTAAATCATGGACAAATTGGAGCTAGAGATTAGCAAAAACAATGAAGTGAAATTCAAGATGTTACAAGGCAATTTGTGGAGGGCTGTAACGGCAAAAGGCAGGAAAGTTCTGCTGAAGCCAGCTTTTCTACCAGTTGAAGGATCCATGTGAGTCTGTATGTGAGGAGGGTGAAATGCAGGTCGAGTGGGTGTTCAGGGTCAGTGAGAGCTGTGTGCATGACGGCACTTGTGTTGAAATCTTGAAGGCTGAGAGAGGAAAGTCTTAGAGGCTGTGTGTGTGATTTTGAGGAGTTTAATCCTGCCGGCAGCTGTGAGCATGGTGAATTTTGCTCGATCTTTGCTCTCTATTATATAATAAAAACAGGATCAAATTTTGGCAGTTGGGTATTTGCAATACCCGAGTGCCAGCAGATCAGTAAGTAAGTAAGTAAAATTAGCACTTTTCAAACCCAGGGTTCCAAAGTGCTTTACAATAGGATAAAGGTTAAAAAAAACTACACACTTAAAAATACGTGAGAGGAGGAACAAGAAGAGGAGAGTGTGAAGAGGAGTGAGGAAGGCAAGAGCAGGGAGGAGCTTTGATCGTCCGAGATGCCTGACTGCGCACTGGCTTTGGTGAGCATGCAGGCGCATAAGCAGTACTGACCAAACATAAACACACCACACCACATCACACACACACACACACACAAATGAAAGCACTGACCCACCGTGGGATGCCAGTCAATCACTAGTCAATGTTCTCCTCTCTGGTACCTCCCCTACCTCTCTCTCCCTCTCTCGCTCTCTCTCTTATTCTCTCCATCATCCCTCATTAATTAATTTCAATTCAATGGGCTTCATTTTCAGGACATTTTACATGTGTTGCCAAAGCGAGTTAAAATAATAACAATAACGATTAGAGAATTAAATGGTAAAAGAATGACAGCAACAGCAATTGATCAAAATCTAAATTTATCCATCAGTGTGTTTTACTCAAGAAACTGCTTTCATCATAGCTTAAAAGCATTTGTTTAAAAAAACAATATTGTCTGTCTTTATTCCGTCGCTCTCTATTGTCCCCCCCCGACACACACACACACACACACCCCACCCACCGCACACACACCCACCACCTCCCCTCCAGCATCACGCTCTATGTCTCTCTCTCTCTCATTTCCAGCCCCCAGGAGTCTT